>WNWK01021507.1:0-33990 GCA_009830355.1 Cherax destructor
ATCAGGTTTTCCAGTGCGTGTATGCGTGTGTGTGTGTGCATGTGTGTGTGTGTGTGTATGCGTGTGTATGTGCGTGTGTGTGTGTGTGTGTGTACTCACCTAATTGTGGTTGCAGGGGTCGAGACTCAGCTCCTGGCCCCTGTGTGTGTGTGTGTGTGTGTGTGTGTGCATGCCTGGTGTTGAGTGTATCACTAAGCCTACCTTAGTTTAGCAATAATATAAGTCCCTCCAAGTCCTGGGTTCTCTACGTATGCTGCTATGTGTATGTATTGTGTGTGTGTGTGTGCGTGTGTGTGGGAGGGTTAGGGGGTTCAAATGGGGAGGGGGAAGGGAAGTGCAGGGAGGGGCAAGGGTAAGGGGGTACAAGGGGGGAGGGGGAAGGGAAGTGCTGGGAGAGGGAAGGAGTGTGAAGATGGTTTGTGGGATTAGAAGGAAGGTGAAAGATGGGAAAGTGGAGACAGGAAGAGAATGTGTGAGATAGTGCGAGTGTACTCACCTAATTGTACTCACCTAATTGTGGTTCCAGGGGTCGAGACTCAGCTCCTGGCCCCGCATCTTCGCTGTCTGCTACTGGGTCTCTGCTTTCCCTGCTCCATGAGCTTTATCATACCTTGTCTTAAAACTATGTATGGTTCCTGCCTCCACTATATCTTTCTCTAGACTATTCCACTTCCTGACTACTCTGTGGCTGAAGAAATGCTTCCTAACATCCCTTTGACTCATCTGAGTCTTCATCTTCCAGTTGTGTCCCCTTGTTTCTGTGTTCCCTCTCTGGAACATCCTGTCACTATCTACCTTGTCAATTCCCCGCAGTATTTTGTATGTCGTTATCATGTCTCCTCTGACTCTTCTTTCCTCCAGTGTTGTTAGTCCTATTTCCCTCAACCTTTCTTCATAGGACAGACCCCTGAGTTGTGGAACTAGCCTTGTTGCAAACCTTTGCACTTTCTCTTATTTCTTGACGTGCTTGACCAGGTGTGGGCTCAAGACTGGAGCTGAATACTCTAGTATGGGCCTGACGTACACGGTGTACAGTGTCTTGAACGATTCCTTGCTAAGGTAACGGAACGCTAATCTTAGGTTTGCCAGTCGCCCATATGCTGCCGCAGTTATCTGGTTGATGTGTGTTTCCGGAGACGTGCTTGGCGTTATACTCACCCCAAGGTTTGTAGCCTTTGTCCACCTATCCTGTACTCTGTCAGCGGTCTTCTTTGCCCTTCTCCGATCTTGCATTTGGTGGGATTAAATTCGAGAAGCCAGTTGCTAGACCAAATGTCAAGCTTGTCCAGGTCTCTTTGAAGTACTGCCTGGTCCTCATCCGATGTGATTTTCTCATTAATTTCACATTATCTGCGAACAGAGACACTTCTGATTCTATCCCGTCCGTCATGTCATTCACATATACCAAGAATAACACTGGTCCTAGGACTGACCCCTGCGGTACACCGCTCGTCACAGGCGCCCACTGTGGTACCTCATCACGCACCATGACCCGTTGTTGCCTCGCTGTGAGGTATTCCCTGATCCATTTCAGTGCCCTTCCTGTTATACACGCTTGTTCTTCCAACTTCTTTACTAATCTCATATGAGGAACTGTGTCGAAGGTTTTCCTGCAGTCCAGGAAATTGCAATCAACCCACCCTTCTCTTGTTTTACCTCCGTTACTTTATCATAGAACTCCAGGAGGTTTGTTACATAGGATTTGCCTTCCCTGAATCCGTGCTGTCTGGCGTTGATTATCCTGTTCAGCTCCAGATGTGTGTGTGTGTACTCACCTATTTGTACTCACCTATTTGTGGTTGCAGGGGTCGAGTCATAGCTCCTGGCCCCGCCTCTTCACTGTGTGTGTGTGTGTGTGTGTGTGTATGTGTGTGTTTGTGTAACCTTCACAATCGTTAGGCAGACTGTTGACGCTGATATTTTTCAGAGCTCTTGTAATAATATTTTTAAAAGTATCGGCTTGCATCGGTCATTTCTTTCACCGATACTGATACTGTAAAAATGGCCGATATCCTCTGATACCGATACTTTGACACATTCATAGACACAGCTTATTCGGGTAATGAGAATATTCACAATGTACTTACTGTCACAACAAATACAGTCAGGGTGAGAACACTCGTAGTGTCTGAGAGGGTTAGTGCACATTCTCTTGTCCATGCAGATGCCCGGACATTCAGTAGTGTTGGTACATGTGGTCATGCGTGAAGTACAACACCTGCAGCCACTGTTACCACATACTCCCACATCACGCTCCTTACTCGCACATGAAGTCCTGCACACTCCATGCCCGTCATCACACAAAGTCTGGGCATTACACTCTGTTGAAGAACACACTTGGAACATATAGAAGATCAAATAGATAAATGCGCTAAAGGTCATACATAAAATATAGTGAAGAAAATACATGGAATAAGTTGAACAAATGTTGAACATATTAAAGAACACGTGAAAAATGTTGACAAAACACAAGAAAATATTAGATAAAGCATCTGAAGCATATTTGCAACATATGTAAAACAATATAATAATCTAGATGAAACACCATAAAGATTTTTCTTGAAGTTTGTGTATCATAACCAGGACGAAGTTCGTGAAACTATCCACATTTAAACAATGTTATAGAGTCCATTACCAGATTTTGCTTCAATACAATTGCTTGAAAAACTTCTGGCCGGCCTCATATTTCCATCCCTGGTTTATTGTTCTTAGAAGAGAGTTGGTATTGTTATTATAGTGTGCAGAGGCCTATTTTTTTAATTTAATTTCACAAAATGCTGTGAATTTTTTTAATTGAAATATCTTGACTATGCATCCTTTATACAGCTTAAATCATTAATGACTGATGCTTCTAATATGAAGGATGATACATTATACACTATCTATCTTTATTTTAGGTCAGTGCTAATTTGGTAATATATTAATATGGTTTAGCAAATATAAATGGATTCAGTGTAATCACTGGAGAATGCTTCTTCTAATCGGCTTCAAACATTTAAGTCTGATATGTGTTCCTGTACTGAACTTTATCATTGTAACTGGGCTCTATTAAGTCCCAGTAACAAGTTTAAACGAACTATAATACCGATTTCAATTCAGAATCTTCGGAATGCCTCTTCAGATCTACTTCAAATAATGAATCAACCAACCATCCAATCTTTTCTTAATTACTGATGATAAAGTTGATTACAAGGAACATACAATAGTATAGGTGAAAATGTGTTAATATTCTAGAAAAGTTAAAAATCTTTGAATTGTTGAATTTAGTGCAATAACTGGCGAATACTTCGTCTGGTCAGCTACAGCCTTTAATTAACATCAATGTGTCTTATTAAGAAGGGGCTTTTAGTAGGCTTAGTTGCCTCTGATTTACTAATATTTTTGAGAACTCTGCCCAGGGCATTCGCAGCCCAGAGTTGCTAAATGATATTTTTTTGGAAGATTTATGAAATACCGAGTGATCTAAAATACCCCCAAAATTTAATTGGCGAATATTTTAAAATTTACAAAATATATTTTTCCAATTTAAAAGAAGTTAAGGAAACATAATCCACCAAGAATATGTTGGTTCTACTTTACCATGAAAACTTTATACATACAGAAAGAATAAAAATACACGATGTATAGTAAAAAAAACATTTGATTAAGAATTCCCCCCAAAATGCTGATTTTATTCTTTCAAATGTACAGGACAAAGGTCTGGGGAAAAATATGACCACTAAAAACTATGTCTGGACAACTTACTGACAATGCAGAAAATATGCTCTAATTTTAGTAATTATTTATTGTCAGTTTTCACACAAGAAAACATTAATTATATCCCAGCAATTAATAATTATTTGGTCCTGAAGAAAATCAATGAATTCTCAGTTGAGTGATGGTGTGAGTTTTAGGGAAACCAGGTATAGGCAGAATGAGGTAGAGTTATTGGTGAATATTGGAACACCAGTGGCACTAGGTGACGAATAAGCTGTATACAAACAAATATCTCCTACGGTGTATAATATTAAGGTATTAAATGGACCCCAATGGAAATAAGTCACTCTGACTTTTTTTTGGGTTATCCTGGGTTCTCTACACATATGCTGCTATGTATGATGATCTATGTAACTGTATTTGTGTATACCTGAATAAACTTACTTAACAGGGATAGTGGAGGAACAGAAATCAGCAGGAATAGAAAAGAGAAGGGAGGTTTTCTAAACATATACTATACTAATAATCATAGTGCGAGAAATAAGACGGACGAAATCAGATTAGTTGCAAAGTGCGGGTAACATTGATGTTTTTGCAATAACTGAGACATGGTTTAATATGAAACCATGTCACAATAAAGATAAGATAAGATTTCTTCGGATTTTTAACCCCGGAGGGTTAGCCACCCAGGATAACCCAAGAAAGTCAGTGCGTCATCGAGGACTGTCTGTCTTATTTCCATTGGGGTCCTTAATCTTGTCCCCCAGGATGCGACCCACACCAGTCGACTAACAACCCAGATACCTATTTGCTGCTAGGTGAACATGACAACAGGTGTAAGGAAACACGTCGAAATGTTTCCACCCGCCGGGAATCGAACCCGGGCCCTCCGTGTGTGAAGCGAGAGCTCTAGCCACCAGACCACCGGGCCACAGGGTATTGTTCCAAGTAGACAGAAATATCGGGAAGGGGGGTGGGGTGGCATTCTATGTCCGTGATCATTTAAATTGCTGCATAAAAATGGGTATAAAGTCTGAAACATATATTGAGTCTGTTTGGATAGAATTTTCAGAGGGGCACGAAAAATTGATTTTAGGCGTGATATACCGTCCGCCAAACTTGTATAGAGACCGAGGAAGACTAATGTGAGAGGAAATTGTTAGGGCCACAAGGAACAGTAACTCTGTAATTCTAAGGGATTTTAACTTTAGCCATATTGATTGGAATTCCTTGACTGGGAATTTAGAGTCTAACGACTTCTTAGAGGTAGTTCAGGATTTATTTTTAAAGCAGTTTGTTACAGAACCTACAAGGGGAAATAACCTGCTTGACTTGGTTGTGGCAAACAAGAAAACCCTTGTTAATAATTTAGAAATTTTAGAGGAACTTGGCGCAAGCGACTACAAGTGTTGAAGAATTCGTTTGTATCAAGATCCCATGATGTTGCAGTGTCTGACAGATGTAATAAATGATTTTGAAACCCGACAAGTTGAAGATTAAGACACTTAAGCAGCATATGGGAATCTTTATTGAAGAAACGTTTCGCCACACAGTGGCTTCATCAGTCCAATACAAAGCAGAAAGTTGTAAGGAGAGGAGGAGTTTGAGGTAATCAGTCCCTCAGCCTGGAGTCGATGTGTTCAGTCCATCAATCTTGTAGAAAGTACAGCATATGGCAGTAGAAGTGGCTTATGTACTGTAGTCAGGTGAGGTGAAGCAGGAGGCGGGGTCATAGTGGTACTATCCACTAGTCGAAGTAGGTCTTCCTCCAAAGGTTGTACAAGTGTTGAAGACCTACTTCGACTAGTGAATAGTACAACTATGACCCCGCATCCTCCTTCTAACATATATATAAGAAATGGTTATAATTAACCATAATTTTCAAAGAATTAGACCGGTAAGCCAGCGGAAGGCCTCGGTCAGATGACCAAAAGCTTCAACGGCGGGTCATCATCTGACTAAGACCCGCGTCAGGAAACACTTGTCATGTTTCCTGACGAACCTTACGTAACCTATGCTGTACTTTCTACAAGATTGATGGACTGAACACATCGACTCCAGGCCGAGGGACTGATTACCTCAAACTCCTCCTCTCCTTACAACTTTCTGCTTTGTATTGGACTGATGAAACCACTGTGTAGCGAAACGTTTCTTCAATAAAGATTCCCATATGTTGCTTAAGTGTCTTAATCTTCAAGGCACAAGTGTTACACATGTGTATTATTCTACAAAATATTTAGTATCTTGCTCTCACAGCTACACAATATATAAGTCAACAATTTGTAGCTACTTACTGTCGCAACATACATAGTAATCCCCTGAACAATTTGTAGCTACTTACTGTTGCAACATACATAGTAATCCCCTGAACAATTTGTAGCTACTTACTGTCGCAACATACACAGTAATCCCCTGAACAATTTGTAGCTACTTACTGTCGCAACATACATAGTAATCCCCTGAACAATTTGTAGCTACTTACTGTCGCAACATACACAGTAATCCCCTGAACATGTGTGGTTGTTCAAAGTCTTGAAGCATAAATTGGCCTGGATGCAAATACCAGGGCAGTTGACTGTGTTGTGGCAAACTGCCTTGCGCATTGTGCAGCACTTGCAGCCCGAGTTACCACAGCTTGCCTTAACCTCATGCTCAAGTGCCAGGCAGGTGTCTCGACACACTCCAGCACCATCATCACAGAAAGGCTGACCATTACACTCTGTTCAAGAACACAAACATATTATCTCTTGAAGAACACAAACATATTATCTCTTGAAGAACACAAGCGACGTTTTTATAATAATAATGCTATGTATTCGTTGTACTCTAACACACGTACTAAACAATAGCACATAATGGTTGGTGTACTTTATGAGAGAGAAAGCGTTGAATTAGTTGCAAATGATGATATATACAATGATCCGAGAAGAATAATAAGCTTAAACAGTTAGTGTACCACCTCAGAAATGTGCCACGTGACAGCGGTGTTCGAACCCCACCCGTGGTATGGTTTGTTTGCAATCGTGTCATTACGATTTTGTGAGTCATAAAGAAATATTCACTTAGACGAAGTCTTTCTTCGCAGGAACGATCCTTTTCCCTAAAATTCAATCAAGACGAAGTATTCAGTATCTTCTTTTGCTTAATGAATAAGGATATTTATCACATTCCTCCCAAAAAAAAATTCAAGAGGGATAATAAATTAAGCATCCATTTATCCTATCATTCTTTCCCATTAAAGCGGTGTTGTGGGTGTCCCACCACCCTGTGGAAATATGATCATTTTCTTCATATTATTATTAGAAGTTAAATGAAGATCTAAAAGTGACAACCAGAGATGAACGTCTCATGAAATTCATTCATGGTCACCCTCTCCCTTTGTTAGTTAAATGATCACTATCACTATCAGTGGCCGGGGTTTTGGATCGTGACTTCCCACGACCCTTGGGGACTGCATATGGCACACTGCCTGAACGTAGGTGACGACGCCTAAAAGTACGCTTCACCAGTGAATAATGAACATCACTATAACTAGACGAATCCTCTAATGGCATAAAATCAATCTCATCGTCACATACATCACTTTCACTATCACTAAAACACCAGGAAAATGAGTTTCCTCTTGCGTAGTTGACTATGGGTAACACTGGCCACTCCAGAGGTGCTTGGCCCAGGGTCTTGTGTGGCCACACTGGCCACCTCAGAGGTAATTGGCTGAGGGTCATCTGGGTTATCGTCGATATTTTCACTAATTCCTTGATCATTAGTAGCCACATTGGTCTCAGATCCACTAAACTCATGTTCTGTGTCACTTTCTTCGAATAAAAAAGTGCTAATACGATGAGGCGTGAGGGAATCACAGAGGTTTGCCGTGATGTTGACTCAAGATGAACCTGAATGTAACTGGTGCTACCATGTGGTAGTACGGAGTCCAATATTTTTTTTCATACGGTGCACAGTGAGTGTGCAGACCCATTCTCTCATGTCTAGGCCGCTCAAGCCTTTCACGCCACATTTAAAGGCATGAAAAAATAAAACGTTCTTACCACTAGTGCTCTGAACGTAGATCTACGTTTGAACATTAATGGGCTAAACTAATCGCAAAACACAATGTACTCTGTCAAGGTAACATCAAACATTGGTACATTTAACTGAGGCGATCTTGGCAGCATATATGCTGGATAGTGGCCGCTTGTACTCCCAGCAGTATTTGTCACTGTACCTGGTATATTAGCCTTTAATATTTTTATTTTATCATTATACTCATACATCTCCTCATAACACTCTTCAACCTCTTTGGAGAATCCATCCTGAGTATGCTTGAGACTCTCACTAGGCTCATTATCCACAATAG
The DNA here is from genome assembly GCA_009830355.1 of Cherax destructor. Taxonomy (NCBI): domain Eukaryota; kingdom Metazoa; phylum Arthropoda; class Malacostraca; order Decapoda; family Parastacidae; genus Cherax; species Cherax destructor. Next base: position 8,051 of record WNWK01021507.1, read on the forward strand.
CTTGTTGCTCATATGCCAAAAATGCTTGCTCATAGGCTTTCCATTTTTCACCTAAAAGCTTCAAACAACCATATATAAATCGCTGCAATCTACATAATTGCGTTGACTAAGACTTCTACACCTCTTGCGTGCTCTGTTCATATGCCTTTTATACGAAGGTACTGACCGTTTTAACTTTGCAAGCACTGAAACGGACTCTGCTTGATTTTCTCCCTCCTTTCTTGTGTTTTAGAGTGTGGCACTAATTCATACTTTAATTAGTCTATCCTTCAGTGCGATATGAAATTAGGTAAGAACAAAGTCTCGAAGCTCCTCGATGAGTGTAATTATTTTCTTTATCAGTACAACAATGAAGGTTACCCAGTACAAATATGCACTCTTTACAGGATTAAATTTCATTTGGACAGCACAAACAAATTTAGCAGTTTCACTTATGACACAAGAAACACCTAAATGTGTAAATAATTTGTCTAATTCACTGTAAATATTAACTAAGCTAAATCTGGCCTAGCTGTTATAATTGTCCTAAATATTGCAAATGTCTAACCTAAATTTGGCTACTTTGGAAATCACTGTAAATATTAAATTTGCAAGGTTATTTTTACCTACTTCTGGCATACTTGTAAATCACTGTTAACAATCAAATTTACAAGCTTATTTTTGCCTACTTCTGGCTTGCTTGTACCACTGTAAATGATTAACTTTGTGTGCAGTTACTTCTAGACTAGCATAGTCACTAGGGAAGCAGTGAGCTAACTCAAAACTAACTTTGTAAATCTGGTAAGGTTCTGTGGTCTAAGTTGAGACTTAATCTGTCTAATTAGACAAGCCATTCCACACGCTGGTTCGAAGGACCATATGAAAATGTGTGTAATGTCTGCCTCCTTGTGAGAAGCTCTCTCTACCAAGGTCTGTTGACACCGTCTCAGTCTCACAAGTGGCTTGTTCAACACTTTCAGGAGTAAAACTATAGTAAATATCAATTACAAATTACCTGATCATTGGTCATGGGCATGCTTATTAACTGTAAGTTAACTATCCCTGATTACCCTCCCAGTATTTGTGGCCATGTGACTAGGGGAAAAGACAGTGCAGAGACTTGTATCCACAATTTGTTGCAAGGCCTCTGAAGCATGTTGTTAACTGCCAGGTAAGGAGATGCTCTCAGCATAGTCCTTGTTCAAAGATGGTTACCAGCGTCCTCTCCCTCTAATTTGTTGGAGGACTGCTAGGTGTCTCTATGTATCTAATTTTCCCCCTACTCATTTCTACCTAATGTAAACATAGGAAAGCCTAAAACTACCTTTTTTTAATTATATTATTAGTTCTTAATCCTACCTAAAACCGGTAACCCATCAAATTAGTGTAAGCCTATCAATAATATGTGCTGACTCAAGTGGGATTTCTTGAACTCATTAAATTCCCACATGCTATATGTAACAATGGGATGGATTACTTACTGTCACAACAAATACAGTCACTGCCTGAACAATGAGAATTAATCAAAGGCTTTGTGCACTTCCTGGAGTCCATGCATATTCCTGGGCACTGCATAGAGATGTTACACTTTACTTCACGTAGTGTGCAACATTTGCAACCAGAGACACTGCAGCCTCTCTCCGCCTCCCGTTCATCACTATGGCACCATTCTCTGCACACACTATTGCCATCATCACAGAAAGGCTGCGCATTACATTCTGTTGAATGCAAAATTTATACCATTACCAGCTTTATCAACACTTTAAATACTCGTTTGTACAATTTAGATAGTCTAATTGAATTTAAATTACGTCTGCTAAACAATAAGGAATATTCATAGAATAATATTGTCTTGTATTTTTATAGATTTTATTATTGAGAACTTTCTTCTAACACCATCGTGAGATTTCTTGCTCTTCAGAACCTATTTGACACTAGAGAGCTCTCCTCTTACACCCTCGAGAACTCTCTTCTAACACTCGAGAACTCTCTTCTAACACTCGAGAACTCTCTTCTAACACTCAAGAACTCTCTTCTAACACATGATAACTCTATTCTATCATTCGAGAACTCTCTTCTAAAAACTGAAAACTCTCTTCTAACACTCGAGAACTCTCTTCTAACACTCAAGAACTCTCTTCTAACACTCGAGAACTCTTTTCTAACACTCGAAAACTCTCTTCAAACACTCGAGAACTTTCTTCTAACACTCGATAACTCTCTTCTAATAACACATGAGAACTTTCTTCTAATACTGGAGAACTATCTTCTAACACTCGAGAACTCTCTTCTAACACATGAGAACTCTCATCTAACACTCAAGAACTTTCTTCTAACACTCGGTAATTCTCTTCTAACACTGGAGAATTCTCTTCTAACACTCGAGAACTCTCTTCTAACACTCGAGAACTCTCTTCTAACACTCGATAACTCTCTTCTAACACTCGAGAACTATCTTCTAACATATGAGAACTCTCTTCTACCACTCGAGAACTCTCTTCTAACACTCGAGAACTCTCTTCTAACACTTGAGAACTCTCTTCTAACACTCGAGAACTCTCTTCTAACACATTAGAACTCTCTTCTAATACTCGAGAACTTTATTCTAACACTCGAGAACTCTCTTCTAACACTCGAGAACTCTCTTCTAATACTCGAGAAATCTCTTCTAACACTTGAGAACTCTCTTCTAACACTCGAGAACTCTCTTCTAACACATTAGACCTCTCTTCTAATACTCGAGAACTTTCTTCTAACACTCGAGAACTCTCTTCTAACACTCGAGAACTCTCTTCTAACACTCGAGAACTCTCTTCTAACACTCGAGAACTCTTTCCTAACACTCGAGAACTCTCTTCTAACACTCGAGAACTCTCTTCTAACACTTGAGAACTCTCTTCTAACACTCGATAACTCTCTTCTAACACTCGAGAACTCTCTTCTAATACTCGAGAACTTTCTTCTAACACTCAAGAACTCTCTTCTAACACTTGAGAACTCTCTTCTAACACTCGAGAACTCTCTTTAACACTCGAGAACTCTCTTCTAACACTCGAGAACTCTCTTCTAACACTCGAGAACTCTCTTCTAACACTCGAGAATTCTCTTCTAACACTCGAGAACTCTCTTTAACACTCGAGAACTCTCTTCTAACACTCGATAACTCTCTTCTAACACTCGTGTACTCTACACAGCCAGTGTTATTATCAAAAAGCTTTTTCTTTTACCTTAAGTTATGATAAAAGTTATACTTTGTGTTATCCTTCAGTTCTTCTCAAGAAATATTCGACAATACTTTTTCTCATCTCTATATCATTACAAGAAGTGTGCAATCTTTCTTACAAGTCTACCATAATAATAATGGTATACAATAACAACAACTTGAAGAATAAGACACAGGTTCAACACTCTGTTATTTTTACTTCCGGAATATTATTTTAAGTTTCCTCTGTATTTAACTGAAGAAGTATTCGGTGTAGGCGAAGCATTTCGGAAATAAATATACCAGAGTGATTCACATGTCTTTTATTCTTGATACCTGACATATTCTTGATACCTGACATATTCTTGATACCTGACATATCCATGATACCTGACACGTTCTTGATACCTGACATATTCTTGATACCTGACATATTCTTGATACCTGACATATTCTTGATACCTGATATATTCTTGATACCTGACATATTCTTGATACCTGACATATTCTTGATACCTGACATATTCTTGATACCTGACATATTCTGACACCTGACATATTCTTGATACCTGACACATTTTTGATACCTGACATATTCTTGATACCTAACACATTCTTGATACCTGACATATTCTTGATACCTGACATATTCTTGATACCTGACATATTCTTGATACCTGACATATTCTTGATACCTGACATATTCTTGATACCTGACATATGCATGATACCTGACATATTCTTGATACCTGACATATGCATTGATACCTGACATATTCTTGATACCTGACATATTCTTGATACGTGACATATTCTTGATACCTTATATATTTCCTGTAAGTCTGCCATCGTTTTTTTGTCTTGCTTTCTTCCCTATAACATTTTCATTATAACGTCTTCTAAACATATTTAAGGGGCAAGGGACTCTTAATATTTTTTATTATTTATTATCCAATTTTATTCATTTTTTCTTAGAGGTTTCTTCCAATGATAATTGTAAGAAAAAAGTTTGGTTGTAATTAGAACTCAATCAAATTAATGAAAAATATATTAAAATTTAATTATATTTTGGCCCTTCCGGCCAAAATAAAAGAAAAGTAATGCATACTTTATTATTTGCAGAATTGCAAATGTTTTATACAAATTATATTCATCCCCTCCCCCCAAAATAAAGTTAGTAGATTTTGGAAAAAAAATTATCGCAATTTACTACCACCCATAAATGCAAAAATATTCGAGATAGTTTGAATAGAGTTTCTGCATATTGTAAAACAAACATTGCTGAATGCTTATTGAAAAAATCGTTCGTTTCATTCATTATTTATAGAACACTTGAAGTAAATATAGGTCAATAGGTTAGTTTCAAGATATTTGACGAAAACGGCCGCATCATCACTTCGCTAGAAATATATATAGTATATATATTTTTTTTTGAGGAGGGGGGGAGCGACTGACACGATTTATGTGTAAAAGCATACAACAGGAGTGTGGTCTCATACATCTTGTATAGTTACCCATTCAATACTTCCTCTCAGTTTTTACTCAGGAAGATACTAGCAGAATTCCAGAAATAATAAATTATGTAGAACAGGAAGATAATAGACTATGTCTCGATTAGGATAACTAGTGCCATGGTCTTCAGACAAATAGAGAAATTATAACCTAGCAAATCCCCAGGCCCTGATGAACTGTTTGCAAGAGTTTTAAAGGAATGTAAAGAGGAACTTAGCAAACCTTTGGCAAATCTTTTCAATATATCACTACAAACTGGCATGGTGCCAGACAAGTGGAAAATGGGAAATGTTATACCTATTTACAAGGCAGGTGACAGGTCATTAGCTTCGAACTATAGACCAATAAGCCTTACCTCCATACTTAGTAAATTTATGGAATCAATAATTGCAGAGGCAATTCGTAGCCATCTTGAAAGGAATAAATGGATTAATAAATCTCAACACGGTTTTACTAAGGGGCGTTCCTGTCTTACGAATTTACTAACTTTTTTCACTAAAGTGTTTGAGGAGGTAGATCATGGTAATGAATATGATATTGTGTATATGGACTTCAGTAAGGCTTTCCATAGAGTTCTACATCAGAGGCTGCTGAGTAAGCTTAAAAGGCACACGGAATAGGAGGAGAAAAGTTTTCCTGGGTAGAGGCATGGTTGACAAATAAGCAGCAGAGAGTTTGCATAAATGGGGAGAAATCAGAATGAGGGCACATCACAAGCGGTGTTCCACAGGGGTCAGTGTTGGGCCCCTTGTTGTTCAAATTTACATAAACGACATAGATGAGGGAATAAATAGCAACATAAGCAAATTTTCTGATGACACCAAAATAGGCCGTCCAATTCATTCTAATGAGGACATTAGAGCACTCCAGGATGATTTGAATAGACTGATGCAGTGGTCGGAGAAGTGGCAGATGCAGTTTAATATAGACAAATGCAAAGTTCTAAATGTTGGACAGGAAAATAACCATACCACATATAAACTAAATAATGTAAATCTTAAAATTACGGATTGCGAAAAGGGTTAAGAGTTCTGGTTAGTAGTAATCTGAAACCAAGACAATAGTGCATAAGTGTTCGCAATAAAGCTAACAGAATCCTTGGCTTCATATCAAGAAGTATAAATAATAGAAGTCCTCAGGTTGTTCTTCAACTCTATATATCTTTGGTTAGGCCTCATTTAGATTATGCTGCACAGTTCTGGTTACCGTATTACAGAATGGATATAAATGCTCTGGAAAACGTACAAAGGAGGATGACAAAGTTGATCTCATGTATCAGAAATCTTCCCTATGATGATAGACCTGAATCTGCACTCTCTAGTAAGGCGTAGAATTAGGGAGGATATGATTGAGGTGTATAGATGGAATACAGGAATTAATAAAGGGGAGGTAAATAGCGTGCTGAAAATATCTATCAAAGACAGGACTCGCAGCAATGGTTTAAATTTGGAAAAATTAAGATTCAAGACCTGGGGTTGATTATTTCTACTGATAAAACAAAAATACTTAACATTCACAGTTTGCCAGATCCATTTGCATGATGAGTCTCGATTAGAATATATAACCAGATTCAGGTATTTAGGCTTTGGGGTCCCATTACTTGTAGTTGTAACGAGACTTTGACGCCAATGCAACGAAAGGCTGAGGTTTTCATCCCAGGTATCGTGTTAATGTTGAAATTGTGAAAATGACGTATTTTTTTTATGTTAGATCACTGGTTGATTATGCCGCGCCATTACTTCTCTTGTGACTGACTCTAAGCTTGGAGGGCTGAAAAAACCGTAGAATGAAGTAATGACCATCATCCTAAGATGCCCTCGTTCTGCCAAAACTTTAAATATGCGGAAAGAACTTGATATTCCAAGCATCAGAGATCGTGTTACTGAAAGAAATATCTTCATTGGGATCAACATACTTAGGCAAGACCATTCAAACCCTGCACAGAAGCCTTCTAAACTTTCCTCAGCACTGGTAAATACTCTTCCAGATGGATCGAAAAAAAACTGCACCTGGTTCCCCTTCAGTTTCTACTTTACTTTAATTATTCTATTCACATTAACCGTGCTATCAGGTGCTATCAGGTGCTATCAGGTGCTATCAGTTGAATAATTCAAACCCTTATTATCCACACTTGTTTCAGGAAAGCATCAGTCCCAAGAAAATTGGATATTTTCCCTTCGTTTTTTTCCTTTTCTTTCCTCTCATTTGATGATTGTTTTATTATTCACTAACTCATCTATCCTTATCTCTTATCTCACTGTCTTGGATCAAACTTATTCTGTTTAAATTTGCAGTTACTGGCTTGTGGCAACACCTACACCCGACACTAGGCCGCCAGCCTCTCTCTCCTGCCACTGATTTCACTTTCAAATTGTTTTATATAAATTGAAGTCCTCAATTTCTTTTCTGATTTAGAGCAGCTTGTAATTCACTACTCAGGTTGATTCACTGACAGTTTTTGTGATCCTTGTAATGTCCTTAGTGGGCCAAAAACCTCTAAGATTCACGAGCACTTCATGATCGTCTTTGTCCCGCGGGTGTGTGTGTGTACTCACCTAATTGCACTCACCTAATTATGGTTGCAGGGATCAAGACTCAGCTCCTGGCCCCGCCTCTTCACTGATCGCTACTGGGTCCTCTCTCTCCCTGCTCCATGAACTTTATCATACCTCGTCTTAATACTATGTATGGTTCCTGCCTCCACTACATCACTTGCTAGACTATTCCACTTCCTGACTACTCTATGACTGAAGAAATACTTCCTAGCATCCCTTTGACTCATCTGAGTCTTCAACTTCCAATTGTGACCCCTTGTTTCTGTGTCCCCTCTCTGGAACATCCTGTGTCTATCCACCTTGTCTATTCCACGCAGTATTTTGTATGTCGTTATCATGTCTCCCCTAACCCTTCTGTCCTCCAGTGTTGTCAGGCCGATTTCCCTTAACCTTTCTTCGTAGGACATTCCCCTTAGCTCTGGAACTAACCTTGTCACAAACCTTTGCACTTTCTCTAATTTCTTGACGTGCTTGACCAGGTACGGGTTCCAAACTGGTGCTGCATATTCTGGAATGAGCCTGACGTACACGGTGTACAGTGTCTTGAACGATTCCTTACTAAGGTATAGGAACGCTATACTCAGGTTTGCCAGATGCCCATATGCTGCAGCAGTTATCTGGTTGGTGTGTGCTTCCGGAGACATGCTCGGTGTCATACTCACCCCAAGATCTCTTTCCTTAAGCGAGGTTTGCAGTCTTTGGCCACCTAGCCTATACTCTGTCTGCGGTTTTCTTTGTCCGTCCCCGATCTTCATGACTTTGCATTTGGCGGGGTTGAATTCGAGAAGCCAGTAGCTGGACCAGGTGCCAACCCTGTCCAGGTCTCTTTGAAGTCCTGCCTGATCCTCATCTGATTTAATTCTCCTCATTAACTTCACATCATCTGCGAACAGGGACACTTCTGAGTCTATCCCTTCCGTCATGTCATTCACATATACCAAAAACAGCACTGGTCCTAGGACTGACCCCTGTGGGACCCCGCTAGTCACAGGCGCCCACTGTGATACCTCAATACGTACCATGACCCGTTGATACCTCCCTGTCAGGTATTCTCTGAGCCATTGCAGTGCCCTGATCCTCTAGCTTCTTCACTAATCTCTTTTGAGAAGGTGTATCGAAGGTGTATGCGTGTGTTTGTGTGTGTCTCAATTAATATTTGCATTAATAACTCATTACAATTGTGATCAGACGTGTGAATGGTTCATTACATTTGTAACTTGTTCAGCTATCAAAACTTTGAGACCTTGTCACTGGACTCATTATGTACCTCTGTAATTGATTATTCAGTCATTCGACAGACTAATCAATAAGCAGGTGTTCAAGTTATTTTGTCCAACCCCTTTATAGGTGAGTACACATAAAAGTAACAAGCATTAAACCAATGTAAAACTTTAAATGTGCTTTTATTTAGGAACATTTCATTCACCAACTTACTGTTACAACACACACAATCTGAGCCAGAGCAGAAATTGTTTGCTAGAGGATAGAAGCATCTTCTGGTATCTATACAGACGCCAGAACAGTTGGAAGAAGCAGCACAGGTTGCCAGGCGAGTTGTGCAGCACTTGCAGTCTGAGTCATCACATCCTCCTGTCACTTCACGTTCTTGCTTGAAGCACCAACTTCTACACACTCCATGACCGTCATCACACACAGGACTCACACTGCACTCTGTTGGAGATACACACAAAACATGGCTCCTTTTATCACAGCAATAACAATGTTGAAATGAGCACTGATGGAAAACACTATTCTTTATTGAAAAAAATATAGTTTTCATGGAATGCAACAATAGACCATGTATGTGAAATGAAGCAGAACACTGCATGAACAATCCTTGACAGAAGAACAGTAAGAGAGGAAGCGCAAGTATGAAGAGTCTTTGAGAGAAACTTGGTAAGAGAGGACAAGTATGAACAATCTTGACAAACAAACTATGACTGAACAAATATGAAGTCTTTGACAAATACAACGGAAGCAAGTATAAACAATCTTGGACAAAAACTTAGTGAGAACAAGAATAAACAGTCTAGATAAACACAGAGTGAGAACAAGTATGAACAATCCTTGAAAGAAGTTCAATAAGAGAAATTATCAGCAATATTGAGAGAATCATAATAAAACAAAGAACATTGTTTGAAAGAAGTACAGTCCTGATTAAGTGAGAACTACAGTATTAATACCACTGTTACCAGGATAATGTGAGAACTACAGTATTAATAACACTGTTACCAGGATAATGTGAGAACTACAGTATTAATAACACTGTTACCAGGATAATGTGAGAACTACAGTATTAATAACACTGTTACCAGGATAATGTGAGAACTACAGTATTAATAACACTGTTACCAGGATAATGTGAGAGCTACAGTATTAATATCACTGTTACCAGGATAATGTGAGAACTACAGTATTAATAACACTGTTACCAGGATAATATGGATAATGTGAGAGCTACAGTATTAATACCACTGTTACCAGGATAATGTGAGAACTATAGTATTAATAACACTGTTACCAGGATAATGTGAGAGCTACAGTATGAATATCACTGTTACCAGGATAATCTGAGAGATACATAATTAACACTACTGTTACCAGGATAATCTGAAACCTACATAATTAACACCACTGTCATTAAGCTTGTATGAGAGATGCATGACTGACAACATTGCAATCGACGTATGACAGCTGATATCTGGCATTTAATTCACTGAAAAAGTGTTATGACGAGTTATACTTTATGATTTACAAAGTACTAGAAGCACTTGCTTATTTAGACCGTATTATGCAGGTTTCTGCATTGTCCTATATAATGTAAGGCATTGGTATTGTGGAATAATGCGCCGTAATTTTATATATAATGTCATCAATTTGTTGGCGTTCATATATAGCATCTTGCCTAGAAGGGGAGTGGGCAATAAAAGGATGTCTACCTGGAGTATACCTGGAGAGGGTTTCGGGGTCAACGCCCCCGCGGCTCAGTCTGAGACCAGACCTCCTGGTGGATCAGGTCTGATCAACCAGGCTGTTACTGCTGGCCGCACGCAAACTGGCGCACGAACCACAGCCCGACTGGTTAGGTACTGATTTTAGGTGCTTGTCTAGTGCCTTCTTGATGACAACCAGAGGTCTATTGGTAATCCCCTTATGTATGCTGGGAGGCAGTTGAACAGTCTTGGGCTATTAACACCTCAGGTTCTAAGGCCTGTTATCCTGAGTGTAAAAGGGAGCTTGGAGCAAAGAAACACAGTAGAAAATGCTTTGAATAATTATATATATATATATATATATATATATATATATATATATATATATATATATATATATATATATATATATATGAGTTTTGTATTTTCCTTCACCAAGTATTTATATCTTTATACAATTATGTACACTATATACAAATAGAGTAGTATTAGTGCACGCCATGGTAGTCAAGGCAAAACAACAGCCAAGAGACAGAGACGACCGTGCAACAACAAGCTCAGGGTGGGAATGACAATGGTAAACATGTGAGTGGAGTCCACGTCACCTTTACCATTGTCAGACCCACATTATGATTGGCTGAACCAAGTTGTTGATCTGGTGATGGGGCCCTGATCACAAAATCCTTATCAAGATAGTTCGCTGAATGAGGATTTGAATAGACTGATGCAGTGGTCGGAGAAGTGGCAGATGCAGTATAATTAATATAGACAAATGCAAAGTTCTAAACATTGGACAAGAAAATAACCATGACACATACAAAATAAATAATTTAAATCTTAATATTACTGATTTAGAAAAGAATTTGGGAGTTCTAGTTAGCAGTAATCTAAAACCAAGACAACAGTGCATAAGCATTCGCAATAAAATGAACATAATCCTTCATATCAAGAAGCATAAATAATAGGAGTCCTCAGGTTGCTCTTCAACTCTATATAGCCTTGGTTAGGCCTCATTTAGATTATGCTACACAGTTCTGGTCACAGTATTACAGAATGGATATTAATGCACTGGAAAACGTACAGAGGAGGATGGTATAGTTTTTTTTTTATTAACACATCGGCTGATTCCCACCAAGACAGGGTGGTCCGAAAAAGAAAAACTTTCATCATCATTCACTCTATCACTGTCTTTCCAGAGGGGTGCTTTACACTACAGTTATAAAACTGCAACATTAACACCCCTCCTTCAGAGTGCAGACACTGTACTTCCCATCTCCAAAACTCAAGTCCGGCCTGCCGGTTTCCCTGAATCCCTTCATAAATGTTACTTTGCTCACACTCCAAAAGCACGTCAAGTATTAAAAAACAATTTGTCTCCAGTCACTCCTATCAAATACGCTCACAACTGCTTGCTGGAAGTCCAAGTCCCTCGCACACAAAACCTCCTTTACCCCCTCCCTCCAACCTTTCCTAGGCCGACCCCTATACCCGCCTTCCCTCCACTACAGATTTATACACTCTCGAAGTCATTATGTCTCGTTCCATTCTCTCTACATGTCCGGACCACCCAGGGAGGTACTACTGTCCTGCCAGGTGACTGTGAAACAGAAACCTGAAACTGTTTTACATGATGTTAGGATTGCTGGTGTCTTTTTTCTGTCTCATAAAACACGCTGGATAACAGGTATATCTAGCTACTTCTACTTACACTTTAGGTCACACTACACACATGTAGGTTTTTCTTCTTTTTCTTAATATCTCTTGTTCTTTATATTTTCTCTATTGTCCATGGGGAAGTGGAAAATAATCTTTCCTCTGTAAGCCATGCGTGTCGTATGAGGCGACTAAAATGCCGGGAGCAATGGGCTAGTAACCCCTTCTCCTGTACACTTTTTTTAAAAAAAAAGAGATGACAAAGTTGATCCCATATATTAAAAAAAAATATCCCTATGAGATAGACTGAGGACCTGAATCTGCACTCTCTAGAAAGGCATAGAATTAGGGGGAATAAGATTGAGGTGTATAAATGGAAAACAGGAATAAAAAGGGAATGTAAATAGTGTGCTAAAAATATATAGCCAAGCACAGGTTTGGTAACAGAGTTGTGGATGAGTGGAACAAACTCCCGTGTACCGTGTATTGTCACAGAAGATAAGACGTTATGTAGTTCTAAAAATAGGTTGGATAAATACATAAGTGAGTGTGAGTTGAACCTGACTAGCTTGTGCTAATAGGTCTGATTCCGTGCTCCTTCAGTGGATGTGATCTGACTTGACTAGGTGGTCATTGGTTTAAGCCAGTAGACCTGCAGCAGTGTTCCTTCTTTCTTATGTTCTTAAGCCACAACATGACTATTGTTTTGAGCGATGTGTTTATGAGTATATCGTCTGGGTGAGCGGTGATATCCCACAGCATGGGGGGTATAATGACGCTCACCACATGGAGCTAAGTTTATATCGTCTGGGTGAGCGGTGATATCCCACAGCATGGGGGGTATAATGACGCTCACCACACGGAGCTAAGTTTCTTGAACTTTGTTATAATTCTGAGGCCGTCAACTATTTTTAAGTTTATTCTTGTACTAACCTGTTCCTTGACCTTATGGATGTGTGTGTGTGTGGGGGCGGTGTAGTGGGTGAGATTCTGTAACAATAGAATAAATATTCCATTGATGGGTTTTAGCGCCCGCTGGGACTAGCCTTATCTTTATTTTTTTATGTCCTAGCGTTAATTAACTAGTGGCGGCATACTAATGTATTTTTGTGAAAAGAGTTTAAGGATGGCTAAGTGTCTTCTGTATAGTGTTTTGTATATAGTATTATGGATATTAAAACTGTATGATCCTAGTTAATAATTACATGGATATTAAATGTATATTTTTCTAATAGTGGGTTTGTCTGTCCTTGCTGGTAATCAAACCTGCAGAAGTGAACGCTGGTTTAACACTTTTGTGAAAATACAAATGTAACCCTGGAGTGGTTTATTTTATCTTATTTTGTATATGTCCCTAGACAATGCTTTTACACCCTTGGATGAAATTTATTTTCGTAACAAGTCCAGGAGAATTATCAAATTTTGTGCGATAATTCAATTTTGAAACTTGGAAAGTTAATACTTATTTATAATTTATATGTTTGACTAAATGAAGATCTACTGTATAATATTAATAGTAAATAATTATTTACCTTTTCAGGAGAAATTAATAAATATTGTTTTTTTCCTGAATTTTGTGTTCGCAAATTTTATAAATTTAGGGAGTTATTCAATGATAGTAATTCTCTGTGAGTATCATAAAAATCTGTGTAACAAAATTTTGTGCATTGATATATTGTGATTTATTATCTTACATTATTATTTTTTCTATAATAATAAGTATGTTTTTTTTTGTTTTACTATTTTCAAAATGTCTGTCTAACAGTGAATGTGGGAATTTATTGAGTTCAAGAAATCCCACCGGGCATTGTAAGAAGAACATAGGCCTTTAGAATGCACGCCGACACAAATATGCATTGGAAGTCATGAGTCAGCACATTATTATTGATAGGTTTTAGTTAATTTGATAGATTACAGGTTTTAGGTCGAATTAAGAACTAATAATACAATTAAAATATGTACAATGGACCCCCGGTTTTCTTCCTTAATCCATTGCAGAAGGACGGCCAAAAACCGAAGTAATATTTCCCATAAGAAATAATGTAAATCCAATTAATCCGTTTCAGACACCCAAAATTATTAACAAAACAAATAAATTTTGTAGAGAATAACTATAGTTTTGTAGCTCTTCAGTGGTTATCTCTTCCCTGTGGTCGTCCACCAACTCTTCCACATCCTGGCCACTCATATCCAACCCCATGAACTTCCCCATGGGGTTGGATATGATAAATGTCTTTTCAAGTAAGTTCATAGCAGCCATGCATCAGTATGAAGGTAAGGTAGAAGGTGTCATGTAGTTAAGGGATGGATATAGTACTTAATCCTTGTTACGCAAGGGTTTATTACCAGCGCCAGAAGATACCTACACTGGGTTGGTCATTTTTCTCAAGGGGATTAGAGGATTCACTGTTAGGAGTCTAGTTAATGGGTAGTGGGTGGAGTTTACGTACCAATCTGGTTACCTGCCAGTAGATGTTACAGAGGATATACCTTTTGAAGGTGTTGACCTTCTGTTAGCTAATAATGTGATGGGCTTTCTCGAAAGTGAGGAACCCTTAGTCTGGAGGGATCCAGATTCACAAGTTTGGGAGGAAAAAGCTAGAGCTTCTGTGCCTGAGCTGTTTCCAGTAACTAGGCAAGTGCCAAAAGGAAAAGTTTTTGTGCTTCTCCTGATGCTGGAGAAGATTTAGGTTTGAGAAACCTGTTCCTGGAGTCCAGTCTGCCGGAGACTCAAGGTAGTGATGAACCAACTCAAGTAGGACCCACTTTGAGTGGGTCTCACCTGAGTGTGTAACAACCACCTGAGTGTGTAACAACTACCTGAGAAAGTAGCAACCACCTGAGTGTGTAACAACCACCTGAGAGTGTAGCACACCACCTGTGTGTAGCACACCAGCTGAGTGTATAGTATCCGCCTGAGAGTGTCTCCCACCTGAGTGTGTAGCAACCACCTGAGTGTACACTACCCACCTGAGCTGGTCATCCACGTGAGTGTATTGTGTTCACTTTATGAAAGATAAGCCATGAAATACATTATATATTAATTCGCTACTTACTGTCACAACAAATACAGTCAGGTCCTATACAGCTGAGGTTTGCCAAAGGGTTTCTACATAATTTAATGTCCATACAGATGCCAGGACACTTGTCAGAGGAAGGACAGAGTGCTTCTCGTGGAGTGCAACACTTGCAGGCAGAGCTGACACAGCCTCCAAACACTTCATACTCTACGTTGTGACAACTTTCTCTACACACTCCGTAGCCTTCATTGCATAGTGGTATGGCACTGCATTCTGTTGAAGAATGTAAAGTCAGTTGTTAATAGATGTGGAAAATGAATTATTGAAACTAATGTATTTTCTTTCAATATAATACATTAATCTTTGTTGCAAGAAATAATGCTGTACTTTTTAAAAAATGCCTCTTCTAGAAAAATATATTGAAAAAAAGTTAGTAAAATAATGTGTCAAAAGCTTAAATGATGGAATCACAATATAATTAACACATTGAACGTTATAAAATATATGTGGAAAAATATTTAGTTGGAATACCAGCGTAAAAACAACACAAGCAAAAGGTCGATCACCATGCCCAGCCCTTCTAGGGCAGGGTAGGTGCCAAGGCTGGAGCTTGCTACCATCTGCGGCTCGCAAGCCTGTCCTTCCCGTCAGCCTCCTTGGGGCGGGGAAGGTGGCAGACCAGAGGGGCCTAGCAACTAACTACCTACGTGCTTGTGGGCGAATATAGCTAGGCCTGGGACCGTTTGGTCCCACCGCTGAGGGGTACCCCCTCCCATGGGAGACTTAGGTCTCTGCTACTCCCTCGCCAGGGAGCCGGAGCCGGGTCGCCATCTGGTAAAGACCCGGGCCGGGAGATTTCCCGGTGAATCAACACCAACCACAAGCAAAAGGTCGATCACCATGCCCAGCCCTTCTAGGGCAGGGTAGGTGGCATGGCTGGAGCTTGCTACCATCTGCGGCTCTCAAGCCTGTCCTTCCCGTCAGCCTCCTTGGGGCGGGGAAGGTGGCAGACCAGAGAGGCCTAGCATCTATCTACCACCTGCTTCGTGCTTGTGGCGTATGTGGCTAGGCCTGGGGCCAGTTGGTTCCACCGCTCAGGGGTAATCCCTCTCATGGGAGACGTGTGTCTCTGATAATCCCACGCCAGGGAGCCGCAGCCGGGTCGCCATCTGGTAAAGACCCGGGCCGGGAGAATTCCCGGTGAATCAACACCTCCTCCTCCACAAGCAAAAGAGGATATCCAAACACCATGCCCAGCCCTTCTAGGGCAGGGTAGGTGCCAAAGCTGGAGCTTGCTACCATCTGCAGCTTGCAAGACTGCCCTTCCCATCAGCCTCCCTGGGGCGGGAAAGATGGCAGACCAGAGTGGCTTAGCTTCTACCTACGAGCCCCGTGCTGGTGGGAAATGTGGCTATGCCTGGGGTCAGTTGGTCCCAAAGATGAGGGAGTACTTGCATCTCCTCCCATGGGAGACATAGGTCTCAGATACTCCCACGACAGGGTCGCCATCTGGGCCGGGAGAATTCCCGGCGAATCAACACCTCCTCCTAACAAGCAAAAATGTCTAAGGAAAGGGAAAGTATTTCAATACTAATATCCGAAATATTTAACAAGCGACTGAGCACATGCCGATACATTTTCCACATCAAAAAAGCCTATAAACGATGTCAAATCATAAACATCAAGGATTTTCATGCATAATCCCCAAACAACCAGCTCTCAAGTAGGTGGGAAACTCTGAGGCCTTGTTTACCTTCCATTGTTTACCTTCCATTGTTTACCTCCCATTGTTTACCTTCCCGTGCAGGCTTCAGTCATTGAACGATTATCTCAGAGATGAAACCCTTGATTCAGAATCTATGGAAACAACAAAAAAATAGAAACGAAGAGAGTTGGCGTGATTAGAGTAATTGATTAAATAATTTCTAACGAATGCCGATTCTGTTTAATTAAGGATTCAGAGAAAAGCCCCCAGCCAAGGAACTTACTAAGTATATCAACATTCCTAACACCTTTCTTCAAAATGTGTGTCAACTGTTACTGCGAGAGGCAGGTGTATGAAGGCAAGTGTGTCAGTCCCATTTGACTCTTCTGGGGGTTATACTGGGATAAGATCCCAACATTTAAGAGATGATTAATCCAGTTTACATGACGAATGGAGAAATCCTATAATCTGTGATCACAGAGCTCAACAAGAACTTCTTGGCTCGTTTAATTCCTAACGATATTAAACTTTTCTTCCTTGGTACATCTCACTATGGTATGAAAAATTAATGATTGAGGACTACGACTAATGGAAATAAATGGTATAAAATACCGACACAATGGAAAAATAAACACATAAGCAGTATAATGTGATCCTTTATTGACAACGTTTCTCCCACGCAGTGGGCTTTATCGAGTCACAGACAGATCTGTCTGTGACTCGATAAAGCCCACTGCGTGGGCGAAACGTTGTCAATAAAGGATCACATTATACTGCTTATGTGTTTATTTTTCCACTACGACTAATGCTGCGGACAGCACTGACGGCTCCATCGTTACTAAAGCAGGTATCAGAGGAATCCCTGGAAATTCAGTGAGGTCACCAAGATAATTTAGTAGACATGCAAGACCTCAACTTCACTATTGGCGCACCTGAGTGGGAGACTTGCACTGCTTCTGCAACAAAACCAGCTGCATTGCTAGCCTAGAATCAATCTAGTTAGAAAATCTAATATAGAAAAACTCAATGCTGCAACATTTCAACTGAAAATTGCCAGTGTCACAGCAGTAAGTTCAAATCCCTCTGGAGACTTCCTCTTAAAAGTTTCTATTTCAGGTTCTGGGAAAATATCTCGACAGAGATATTATGCCTTGCTTTCCCTGCTGACCCTAAATACCTGTATTTGCTGCAAGGTGTGTCAGGGACGGCAAGTTCAAATTGACTTAAATTACATTGAAAAAAATCAACATTTTCATGAAGTTGAGTGCCCAGCTGAGAGAACCTACATCCCTTGTTTCCCACAATACTGCTAACCAGAACTCCTAAATCCTTTTCACAATCCGTAATATTAAGATCTACATTATTTAGTTTATATGTGGCATGGTTATTTTCCTGTCCAACATCATGGTTTAGTGTTTGTGTAAGTAGAGGGGGGGGTTGATTTTAGGTAAATTTATGCAATAGGTTGCTATAATATTTATGTATTTAATAATAATATCTTTATTTACTACAAGTACATGTACAAGGTATACTGTCCTAGCTGACATCAATGACATACTGCTATATAGAAAGCCGCTTGGTATGCTGAGCATTTCGGGCAAATTAGGTTAGTTTTGTCCCAGGATGCGACCCACACCAGTCGACTAACACCCAAGTACCCATTATTACTGATGGGTGAACAGAGACAACAGTTGTAAGGAAATACGTCCAATGTTTCCACCCCTTCGCCGGGAATCGAACCCGGACCCTCACAGTGTGAAGCAAGAGCTTTTGCCACCAGGCCACGGGACACCTCATGATATATCTGTAAGGCTCTAGTATGAGGAAAGGCTTGTTTAAGTTTTGAGAGAGTACTCGTGTAATGTTTTATGGAGCCTCCCTGTTTATAAATGTTTGTTTTAACCACTAGTAGCAGTGTGCTAGTGAGCTAATGTGAGTACTGAGTAAAGGTGTACTGGTGTTTGGTGAGTTTTATATGTAGTGGGTAGGTTGTATGTTGTTATATATTAGTTTACTATTAATTGATTTAACTTTTTATGAAAAGTGCCTTTAATGGCCTTCCTAATAATAATATAAAGGTGAATATATATTCTTCCTGATAAATTATTGAACCGGTAAAGTTTTGTGAAGGAAAAAACTGGTCCTAGGTTGGTATTCTTTTGTTTTAATATTTTTGAATGCCCCTAGACAAGGCAGGCTGATAATAAACCCTAGGCGCCAGCATTTATTTTTACGTAACGTAATAAATGCGTTACAATGAGACACTTGTCAACAACTTGCAGGTTTTGTAAAATATTTACATCACATCTGTCAGACACAACAATACACTGAGATCCTGACACAGGGAAATTTTAAACGCTTGCTTAACCTATAGACATGACCTACTTTAGTGGATTTTTCCACGAGTGATTCTGCCCCTTCCTGGTTCAACTCACCTGAGTACAGTATATAAGCCACTTATATACTGTTAAGGTTGATGGACTGAACACATCGACTCCAAGCTGAGGGACTGATTACCTCAAACTCCTCATCGTCTTCCATCGTTCTTCTCTGTTTTGGACTGAAGAAGCCACTGGCTGGCGAAACATTTCCGCATAAAGATTCCAAAATGTTGCACAAGTGTGTCAGCAGTGTAATACATGTATCTCTAATGTGGCTTAAACCAATATCCGTTCAAGTGTTGTTCAAACTGTGGAGCTTCTCGTTAAAGGGATGAAACAAAATTCTATTAATATTGATATGTGGTCAAGCTTGTGTCAGTAGGATCAGAGATCCTTGGATCCTGGGGGAAGATGTCTGACCATCTTCCCAATAATTTAGGTGCCTTATCGTACTTATGTGTGCCGTGAAAGTTCTTTGTATGCTCTCCAGGTCTGCAATGTCTTCAGTCTTGAAGGGGGCCGTTAGTATTCCGGCCTAGAGAGAACAAGCAATTTGAAGAGAATCATCTTGGGCTTAGCGTCCCTAGTTTTGAAGGTTCTCATTATCAGGCACTGGTAATCCTGTCATTTCTGTCTGTGTTCCACCTACAACTTCAGGCATGCAAGATAGTGTCCAGCTGCCTCAGGTGTCTGAGGAACCTCAGACTACCTTGAGTGCTGAGCCTATTAGTGCAATGTCTGCTAGTTCAAGTAGTAGTTTCTCCACAGGGGACGCCTTTGTCGGAAAACGATTATTTGAAACTAGTAATGCCGTCTCTTGTTGACGTCACATGACGTCTGGAGAAAGATATATCTGTAGCAGCTAGTGCCCTCACTAGCTGTAGCAGCAAGTGCCCCCACTGTTGTTGTCCCTCATGTTCCAGATGGTGATAACTTCCTAGTTGACAGTGATTCCTGTAAAGTGAAGGGTTTGTTTGTTAAGCCATCCTTACATGTTGTAAGAGATGGTAAGATCCATTTCTTCCTTGCCAACACTTCCGGTCACAGTGTTCGGCTCCGAGCCCATACCAATATTGTTGACCTTGCTATTTTAACCGGGAAGAACCCAACTGGATCAATCCATTGCAACAGTAGAGGAAGAAGACTTAGCTCCCACTGACTTCCCAGATGAAGTCAAACGTTTGCCTTACCAAGTGAGAAGATGGGTATTACGAACTTATTGTCCCATCGTATTCCACTTGAACCTGGTACTAGACCAATTTATGTATGTACCTGCGTACAGAATGCCTCATTCACAAGTTTCTGTCACAGATGAATTAATCAACCAGATGCTTGATGATGGTGTTATTGCAGCTAGCAATTCACCCTGGAATGTGCCCCTGATTTTAGTACCTAAGAAGGACGGTGATTGACTTTAGGAAGTTAAATGCGAAAACAATTCCAGATCACTTCCCACTTCCTGTACTTGGTGACCTTTTAAGTAACATCGGAGATAACAAAGTCTTCTCGACCCTAGATGTGTTACAAGGGTTTTGGCAAGTCCCTCTTCACGAGGACAGCCAAGAGCTAACCACATTCTTCACTCCAACAGGCCATTTCAACTTCCTCCGTATGATTTTCGGCTTAAGATCCTCACCTATCACATTCTCGAGGCTCATGACCAATATCTTTAGAGGTCTCATAGGTAACGCACTTATGGTGTACTTAGATGATGTGATTGGCATGTCAAAAGATGTAGATACGCACTTGAAAAGACTTGACATAGTACTTGGTAAGCTTTAAGAAGCCAATTTAAAGAACAAACTGTCTAAATGTCAATTTTTCAGATCAGAAATCAAGTTTCATGGTCACGTAGTCACTCTAGAGGGGTTACGACTGACCAAAGTAAAGTAACTGCAGTAAATTTTCCATCTCCCAAAACTGCTGATGCCGTAAGATCCTTTGTGGGCTTAGCAGGTTTTTATAGATCTTTCATTGCCAATTTTTCTTCCATAGCAGCTCCTCTAACTGAGTTGCTTAAGAAAGATGCTCCATTTGTTTGGACCTTCCGTCAAGAAAGAGCGTTCCAAACTCTCAAAGAAAAGCTAACATCTGCTCTAATTTTGAAATTTCCAGATTTTTCAAAGCCTTTCTACCTAACCCATTGGCATTGGTGCCGTCCTCGCACAAAAGACCAGTAGCAAGTACAACGCAGTGGCATTTGATAGCCGAGTTCTTACCAAGGCTGAACGTAATTATACACTTACTGAGCAAGAAGCTTTAGTGATAGTATGGTCTTTAAAGCACTTCTGAGACATCATATATCAGTACTCTCTTCATGTCTTGACAGACCATGCCCCACTGATACCTTTATTCCAGAATAAACAACTTACTGGAAGACTAGCCAGATAGTCCTTGACTATCCAAGAGTTCAACCCTACCTTTGCACAGTTACCTGGCAAGTCGAATGTAGTTGCAGATGCTTTATCGCGTCATGTTAGTGTAGTAATTACTGATCCTCCGTTTTGTGCTGAGGATGTAAAGAATGCCCAAGAACAGATCCCATGTGGTCTGGTGTGATTCGATTCCTGCTCCAGGAAGATCTCATTCTTATTGTAAAGCCACCAGCACCCATCAGTGACTTTGTCATGAACCAAGAATTACTGTACCAAAGAGCTGAGCTGGGTACTCCTAGTAGAAGGGTATACCAGTTAGTAATTTCTCAGTCACTAGTGCACCAGGTGTTGTGCACCTGGTATGGATCGTTCTGTAAAACAAGCCAGATTGAAATACTTTTGGCCTCGTATGTCAACTGATATTACTGAGTATGTTAAGAAATGTAGTGTATGTATGAAACATAAAGGCAATGTTACTGTTCCTAATCCAATCCAGGTGTATCCAACTACTAGCGAACCATGGAAAAGAGTCACGCTAGATCTGTTGACTAATTTCCAATGTTCCCTCCAGGGTAACAAACATCTGTGTGTGATGGTCGATCATTTCACCAGATACTGTGAGTTAGTTCCTATTGCAGATATGACTGCCAAGACAGTAGCTAAAGCATTCAATGAACGTATAATCTGCAGACATACCACCCCTAAGTCCCTAATAACAGATAATGGAGGTGAATTTTGTAATGAGATTCTTGAAAACTTGTGTGCTTTATGATTACTAAATCAAGCATTGTACCTCACCATCCTGCCAGTAATGGTTTAGTGGAAAGAACGAATAAGAAAGTCCTGAGTCAGTCTTGAGAGCAACTATCAATCCCAATAGTGCAACCTGAGATGAAGTTATACCTGATGTTCAATGTAAAATAAATTCTGCTTATAATGCTTCAATAGGTGACACTCCACATTATGCATTGTACGGTGTTGATAAGCATTTACCTTATGAGCTGTTATATTCTAATCCGAAACTAACTTACAATCCTGATGATTTCTTAGCAATTCGTACCAGCCAAGCTCAGAGTGTTTTCAGAAGAATCCGCGATACACTTCACAAGTCAACAGCAGAATTTACAAAAGTAACTAACACTCAATTGAAACCGACCAAAGTTAATGTAGGTTTGAGAGTTATGCTGACTAACTTTAACAAAACGTCTGCAAAACCAAAGCTCGACGAAAAGTTTGTTTGTCCTTACCGAGTAGTTGAACATATTAATGGCAATAAGTATAAGGTTAGAAAAATTAATACAGGTCAGTATAAAGAATCGCATTTAGATCATATGAAGTTAGTATGCGATGAGGACAAGGTCCCTGACAACCAGACAAATGAGACAGACTCTAACAGTTCTCCTGTTGCTGTACCCTCTACCTCTAATGATCAGTCAGATGATCAACCTAAATGTCGTTATTCCCTACATACATGACAAGTATTGAGAAGTCCTCAAGTATCATTTGTGAATACCAATTTAGATCCTTCTCAACCAGAAATTGAGTCACCAATTGCAACAGAGTTTGATCCTCCCAGAGATGATAATCATTCAGTATATGTCAATCTTACCCTAGCAGAGTTGGGGTTAAATGTAATAAATGTATAGATGAATAATGTAGTAATTGTATTTCAACTGTGTGTTAAAACAGCAAGACTACATGTCTACCATTACCTCGACTTTCCCTATATGTGCGGTTTGGAAGTAGGTACAGAAGTTCTGTGGAAAGTACACTCCGGACCCAGCTCCCGTTTTGTGGGTTGCTGGTGTTAAAGTTGCGGAACCCCTTGAAGTTGCCATGAAAATCGAGAACTATGTTGCCCGTGTCTCCCAAGGGCTCATCTTTGTCCCTCATTTCTTGCGTTTAAGCCTACCAAAAAGCAATTGCCCTTGGATTTCTCTTCTAATGGAATGGAGCCGTATAACGTACCTTTCACTCTCCTAGAGCTAGAGTCCACATTTTCCGCTTGCCAGTCATCTGCAGCTGGGCCTGATGATATTCATATCAGTATGCTACAACATCTGCATTCTACAGCCCTTACAGTCCTTTTGCATCTTTTCAATCTTATTTGGACTGTCCGTGTTGGCGCCTCTCTTTCCTCAGACTTTGTTGAGGACGAGGGAGTCCCACAAGATTGTGTCCTTAGCACTACCCTTTTTCACTTGGCAATAAATGACCTACCTTCCGTTCTTCCATTGCATATTTGGTCGTCACTTAATGTGGATGACTATAGCTTACTCAGGTGCTGACTGTCGACTGGTAGCAGCCTCCCTTCAGGATGCGATTGACCAAGTTTCCCACTGGGCCACTTCTCATGGATTTAAATTTTCTAGTATGAAAACCTATTTCATTACCTTCACTAGACGTCCTCTTACCCCAGTTATTCCATTGTATTTACACGGCTCACGTATTCCAGAATGTGAACGGTCAAGTTTCTTGACCTTCTCTTGGATCGCTGGTTGACATGGAAACCTCACATTTCCTCTTTGAAGGCAGCTTGCCATGGTCGGCTGAATCTCCTTAAAATTGTTATGCATCGTTCATGGGGAGCAGATAGCTGAACTCTCCTCCGTTTTCATTCCCCCCTAGTCTTGTCCAAGTTGGATTATGGCGACCAAGTCTATTCTGCGACTTCTCCTACAACTGCTGTATAACCCCTGTGGTTTAGCGCTTCTATTTGATTATAATAATAATAATAATAATAATTCTCCTACAACTTTTTCTAAGTTAGATCTTCATCATCAGGGTCTACGTTAATGCCTTGGTGCCTTTCATTCTTTCCCTGTTGAAAGCCTCTATGCTGAGGCGAATGTTCCTTCCTTAGCTGATCGCCGTGATGCTCATCGTCTTCATTACTTTTTCCGCCCTCATGACCTTCATGTTCCTTCTATATATAGGTTGGTCTCAGACGTTAGTAGAAGCCCATTATTTGTTCGGCGACCTTGCTTACTTCAACCGTTTTCTCTTCATTTTCACTCACTCCAGTCTTCTCTCCAGTTGCCTCCCTTGTATGTTCATTTAGCATCTGCCTTTTGCCTTCTCCCTTGGGAGGTTCAATGGTTCGTGTCTATTCTTCCCCACTGCCGTGCGCCAAAGCTCTCCTGCCTATGACTACTTCTTGCTCTCTCGGTCGCATGGTCATACCATCGCTGTTTATACAGATGGTTCTAAATCTTGTGACGGTGTTGGGTTCACGGCGGTGCTCCCTGACGATGTTGTCCGAGGTCATTTGTTAGACTCGTCTAGTATTTTACCGCCGAGTTGTATATTATCCTCATAGCGTGTCTCTGTATTACATATATGTATCCTTCAACGTTGGTGATCCATTCACTCAACGCTTCACAAGCCATTAAACAATTTGATTCCCTCATTCATTGGTCTTTCGTATTCAACTATGGTTGCGCCTTGGCTGGCAAAAACAAAGACGTCGTTTTCTGTTGGGTCTCTGGACACGTTGATGTGCAGGGCAATGAACATTCGGATGCTACTGCGCTGTCAGCAGTACGTGGTCTTCCGGTTTCTAATAGAGGTATTCCGTTCAGGGATTATTTTACAGTCATCTCTGCCCTTCTTCACGGCCGTTGGCAACAATGGTGGTCAGATATTCACCATAACAAATTGTTCCCTATTAAACCGCTTTTAGGTTTGTGGTCATCTTCTTGCCACCGTTGCCATACTCGGGAGACTGTTCTCTCCCGTCTCTGCATCAGCCATACCCGCCTTACCCATGGGTATCTCATGGAACGACACCCTATTCCCTCTGTGAGGTTTGTCAGGTCCCTATTTCGGTTCTTCACTCTTGTGGATTGTCTGGTTTACCAGCGAGCTCGCAGGATTTACCTCTAATGACGCCGTCACCCTACCACTCTTACCTCATCTTTCCTTATTGCAGACGGTCCGCCTTCGACTTACAATCACTTTTTGACTTTTTGTCAGCAATTGCTTGACTGTACAAACTTTGACCATAGCCTTAGCGTCCCTTCCAGCCCTTTTTTCCCCTCACCCCTGATACCCTCTCCACCTAGCTGTTTATAGCCCCGGCTCTATTTTCTGCCCACAGCGCTGCATGACCCTTGTCGGTTTAGTCTTTCTTTTATTATAATAATAATAACAATAATTGAGAATATACAGAAAAATTCCACTGCACCTATAAGTACAATAAAGCATAAAAATTGTTGGGAACAGTTGAAGTACCTTGACCTGTACTCCTTAGAACGCAGGCGAGAAAGATACATGATAATATACACCTGGAAAATTTTAGAGACTAGTTCGAATCTGTAAACAGAAATCACTCCTATGAAAGCAAAAAGACTCGGCAAGCGGTGCAACATCCCCAATGAAAAGCAGGGGCGCATGAGTACCCTAAGAGACAATAAATGCCAGGGCCCAAGACTGTTCAACTGTCTCCCCTCTTTGGGGTTCCAATAGACCCCTGTCTTCAAAGGGAGCTGGAAGGGACCTGACCAGTTGAGCTCTTTTTTGTTCGTGGTTTGCGTGCTCTAACAGTAACAGCCTGGGGTGATCAGGCCCTGATCCTACGAAGCCTGGGGATGGTCCGGATCCGGGGTGTTGACCCTTATGACACC
>WNWK01021508.1:0-33990 GCA_009830355.1 Cherax destructor
ATCCATGTTGATATTTTCTGTAATTTGGCATTAACAGTGTTGGCTGGTATGACTGGATTTGGGTGAGAGAAGACATATGTTGTGTCATCTGCAAATAATATGGGTTTGAGTAGTTGTGATGCATTCGGTAGGTCGTTTATGTAAATGAGGAATAGGAGTGGCCCCAGGACACTTCCTTGAGGAACTCCGACTGTAATTTGTTGTGTGGAAGAGTTCTCTCCATTTGTGTGCACGTACTGGCTTCTGTTGCTTAGGTACGACTTTAGGTAGTTGAGTGGGTGCCCCCTAATACCATAGTGCGCTAATTTTGTGAGCAATAAATCATGGTCGACTGTATCAAATGCTTTGCGTAGGTCTATGAAGATTACCAGCGGGACTTCTTTCTTCTCAAGTGCGGTGTATATTAACTCTAACATGTGTGTTATAGCATCGTTTGTGCTCTTGTCAGTCCTGAATCCAAATTGACAGGGGTTGAGTACATTGTGTGAGACGAGGTAGGAATAGATCTGTCTTTGAATTAATTTTTCGAAGATTTTAGAAAGCAGTGGTAAATTTGAGATTGGTCTATAATTATTCAAGTCAGTTTGGTCACCTCCTTTGTGGATCGGGGTGACCCTAGCTATTTTGAGAATTGATGGGAAGGTAGAAGATTCAATGGATTTATTGAATAATGCTGCTATAATTGGTGACAGTACCTGTGAAGCTTTTTTGTACATAAAGGGTGGTAAGCTGTTTATGTCTCCTGCTTTGTTTTTAAGGGTGTTGATTATGAGCGAGACTTCAATTGAGTTGGTAGGAGCTAGGAATAGTGTATCTGGGTAGGTGTTGGTGAGGTAGTCTGTTGGACGAGTGTTCGAGCTTGGGATTTTACTCGCTAGATTCTTTCCTATGGTGGAGAAGAAAACATTAAGTCTGTTTGCTGTCTCAGTTGGTGAGAGTAGGGGTTCGTCTGTTCTTGATAGTTTGATGGTATTGTTCGTGGATATCTTTTTATTTCCTAGAATTGCAGATAGGGTTTTCCAGGTCTTTTTCATATCACCTTTTACGGTCTGGAGTCTGTTCTCATAATAAATTTTTTTGGACCTTATCAGGCTAGTAAGGATTGATGAGTAGCGTTTGGATTGTTCTCTGGTTATTAGACCCCTTCTGTATTGTTTTTCATATTGGTGCCTCTTGTTTATGGATTTAAGGATGCTGGGTGTTAGCCAGGGATTGTTAAGTCTCTTAGCTGTGATCTGTTTAGTTTTCTTAGGGCAATGTCTGTTATAGAGGTTGTGTGTTTTTTTTAAGAAAGTTCTTTATGCATTCATTAGTATCTGAATATGTTTCTAATTCATTAAGCCAGTCAATGTTAGTGTATTTTCGTAAGTGCTTTTGTAAGTGTATTTTTGGGGGTCTGAAATGACTAATCTAATTTACATTTGTCCTTATGGGAACAAATTCGTTCGGTAACGGCACTCAAACAGCATTCTGGAAAGAATTTTCAACAAAAACCGAGGGTCCACTGTATTTACCATTAAGAAAAAGTCATTGCCTAAGATAAAAGAGAGGAAATCCCAAAGGAAACTATATTGTATCAAGAATTAAAATGGCTATTGAGGGATTGATAAACATGTCAAAGGTATCGGATTATTATTACATTCACAAAGTGCCAAAAATGATCAAAATTCATTGGAATATCACCAAAAATATTAAGAGTAGATGAAATATTTTGCAACGTATCATACATTTTACAAAAATCATTAACAGTGGGGAAAGGTTTGTTGGACATCTAGACAGCTCTAAATTTTCCAAAGAACACTGGCTGGGATTCAGAAATAGATCTTGCCTTACAAACATTATAAAAAACTTATGATACACTAAGAGCTCAGTCAGGAGAGAGGAGGATGGGTTGACATAGTTTTAGTCACTATGAAGGCTTTTGATATAGTGCCACAGAATAAGAAAGTTTATTTAGGCACAGATACACATACATGTAAGTACAATTGTCATACATAGTGTAAATTGCACATAAGTACATAGTATATATTATCTAGTATAACCCAAAAAAGTCAGACAAACTAAAAGTTTTAAGTACATATTAGGCATATAAAAAGCTAGATATTGTAAGGGATGAAACATTAAGATAGATCAGTGTTGGGTCCCATATTGTGCCTAGCCCTAGAGTATATTAATAAACTGGTAACAAGAATGAATTATTCTATGTACTTGTTTGTGGATAATGCCATAATGATGAGTATACAAACTGAAGAGGATGAAAAAAGTTTGCTGGAGTACCTGAAGAAATGTCAGGAATGACCATTGGTAGACAAGAAAATAAGACCAAAGAAAAAGCACCCTCTTGAGGGGCGAGGAATAAAACATCTTGCAGAAAGGGAAAAGAAAATACCTTCAAAAAGGCAGCACCTGAAACCTGTACCTTGAAGCATACATATACAGTAGCATTCAGAAAAGTAGATATGCACTCATTCTATGCCTCAGACATGTGGTACTTCACTAAGTATGCAGCATTTACAATACAATATATGTACAATACAAGTTTATTTCAACATGATACATTGTTTATACAGAAATGGGTAACACTGAAGAGCATGTTGAAAGCCCATAGTTATACAGAGCATTTCAAGCAAACTTAAGACTACAAGGGCCTATCATTGTACATGATTATAAGTACAGGAGGGCCCTGCTTATACAACAGGTTAGGTTCCAGGCTTATACAACAGGTTAGGTTACAGGCTTATAGAACAGGTTAGGTTCCAGGCTTATTCAACAGGTTAGGTTCCAGGCTTATAAAACAGGTTAGGTTCCAGGCTACAGTGAAAATCACTTTACAGTGATTTTCACTGTAAAGTGGAACATAGCCTTTTTTTACTTTCAAATGCTTATAAAAGCCTGGCAACATGCTTACACTATCATATATTAGGTGAGCAATAGAACTAGGCCTAAAAAATTCATATACAGTGGTCCCCCGCCTAACGAGCACCCCGGAAATCGTACAGTTATGTAAGTATAATATTGTAAGTGCTT
The DNA here is from genome assembly GCA_009830355.1 of Cherax destructor. NCBI lineage: Eukaryota > Metazoa > Arthropoda > Malacostraca > Decapoda > Parastacidae > Cherax > Cherax destructor. The sequence goes on from WNWK01021508.1 coordinate 3,028, forward strand.
GTGGAAGTGTATTTTTGGGGGTCTGAAATAGACTAACCTACGTGACATTATTTCTTAAGGGAGTAAATTCGTTCGGTAATGGCACTTGAGCAGGCTTCTGGGATGAATGTTGCTCGTTAGGCGGGGGACCACTGTACAGTGCAAGCATTACTTACTTTAAATTATTTTCATCCTTAGCTTATAATGAGTGGTGAATATATATATTGTAGGAAGTCTGAAAAAATGAAGAAGGGGGTATACTAATTGAAAACCGCTGTATTAGTGAAATGCTGTAAAGCGGGGCCCTCCTATACTAAAAGAAACTCTCGCCATATTTAACTAGTGTAACATTATATCTTAGCATTAAAATTAAATAAAAATCAAAATTTTTATTTCTTTGTGTATTATACAAACTGTAGGTTACATGTAATAAATTGTTAAGCACAAAGAAAGCCACTAGCATGCATGAGCATTTTGTTGAAAGTGTGTGTGCTTGCCTCTGACCTATAGCTCAGTGATAAAGCATTCATCTCATAATAGAAAGGACTAGGGTTTGGCTCCTGGGTGGGTCAAGTTGTCTTGCACATGCAGGGTGCTCGTGACTCACTTGGTAAATGCCTCAGCTCACATATTTTGGGACCAGTTAAATCCTCAGATGATCGGAAACATTGGGCATATTTCCTTATACGTACCTGCTATCCCTGTTCATCTATCAGGCACCTAGGTGCTAGGTGACTGGTGTGGCTTGCATCCTGGGGGAAAGGATTAAAGGATGCCAATGGAACTAAGAAAGACAGTGTGATGACATCCTGAGTTTATTGGGTTATACTGGGTTATTAACCCTTCAGGTTAATCTGAACAAAATCTTCTCCCCTTGTTACTTAGCAGGAAAATATTTATCTATACATGTATATTATACTTAGCTGTTGTGGCTTTCATCCTAGGGAAGTGATAACAATAGCAATTAATTACATTGTGTACTATATATGACTGATGGGTTATCCTAGGTTAAAAATATTTGTTTTAAACCCCTAGGGTTCTGGTCACAAGGGCAGCCAAAGGTGTCTGGCGGGGAGTGTGTCAAGGCAAAACTCTCCGACCAGCACCAGTCATGGGAACTAAGTACTTGCGAGTCCCTGCTGCCCTTCATGTGTCGTGTCCAGGCCTGCACCAGTGGTGCTCTCCACTGTTCCAATGGTAGATGTGTCAACAAGGTCAGTAATGGTAGTATTTAGTTACTGAAGCAAAGATTATTCATACTGAAGATGATGAAGTGTTAAGAGCATTACCCAAGTTTCCTCATATTGCATAAAATAAACCTCTTATCTTGGTACTGTATATTATAGCTTTAACACATTTTTTTTAACATTGTATGGATTTAGCCTTGATTTAACACTTAATGTATAATGCAAAAATATTGTTTTTCAATTTTCATGAATCCTTGTTAAATCTCATCAGTATAAATAATTTTCAGTTACCCCAATTAACCAATTTGTCTGTGTTACTGACATAAGAAAAATCCAGTTTTCTTTTTATTAAACTGCTGTTACTTTAAAAATCATTCTTTAAACATGTAGGTTTAAGAGTTCTTTGTGTTATTTTACTTTTGTTTCTCTTCAACAGGCTTTCCTTTGTGATGGTCAAAATGACTGTGGAGATATGTCTGATGAGATGAACTGTCCTAACCGCTGCCACTTCTATATGCGTTCCTCAGGTGACTCAATAGAGAGTCCAGAATATCCCAAAAAGTATGGACCCAATATGGACTGTAAATGGACCCTAGAGGGTCCTGTTGGCCATAATGTTATTCTTCAGTTCTTTGAATTTGACACCGAGAAGAACTTTGACACTGTACAAATTCTGAGTGGTGGACGCACAGAAGATTCAGCTGTGTCCTTAACAACGCTCTCAGGCAGACAGAACCTCACTGATAAACTCTTCATATCAGCCTCCAACTTCATGATTCTCAAGTTCAAGACTGATGCATCAGTGGAGAAGAGAGGTTTCAGGTGAGACAGCTATAATATGATGGATGATGTGATAATGTATCTTATGTACTAATTTGGATTTCCTAGTTATTTCAGCATTTGATATTCTCACGTAGTTTGCCCTCATTATGACTGAAGTAGCTCTGATTTTGATTTTGCTTTGGCTGCTATGTCTATTTTGATTTGTTTATCTCTTCCCTTCTTTACTTTGAAATAATTGTTCTTATCTTTCCTGCTTGTCTCTTGTTACTGAGTTTTCTATTTTAATATTATTGACTGAAAGGCATTTCCAGATTCTCTTGTTTATTTTTCTTCCAGTAAGAGCAAAATTTTGTAATGCTTCCTTGCATATTTAGATAAAATATTTTGTAATATCCTGGGTGTTTTTTACTAGGCCCAACATTCCTCTGTACTGTACTATATGGTTTTCTAAAATCATCTCATTTCATATTTCTTGTATACATACAGTACTTCTGTTGGATTCTTTCTCTTGTTGACTTCTCAGTCTCCCTTTCAGTAAGTACTGTATCAATATCTGTAGTGCATTATCCTTGCTTCCTTTACTCTCCTTTAATTAATCAGCACTCCCTAGGAAAGATGGCACCATTAATTAAAATTAAATTAAAAAAATAAAATTAAAATTAAAAATTTTATTTCCTTGTAAAGCTTACAATAATTGGTTTACATTACATTTTGATTACAAAGATGGCCACTATTAATGTGTTTTCTGTGATTGTGAGAAGGCTTGAGTGTTCTTGTTTTACTCTTTAATTTAGCTTATGGGGTTTAAGATGTCATCTATTTTCGTATAAATTACTCTTACACATGTTCCTACATAAAGGATTATAAGTCACAATGCCATGACTGGAACAATACACAAATAACCCACACATAGGAGAATAAAACTTATGACGATGTTTCGGTCTGGCTTTGACCGTTAATTAGTGATAGATTATTTGTGTATATTCCTGCATGACAAGTGGTTAACTAGTTATAGGAGGGAAAAAGAGTGCTGGAGTATGGGAAGGCAGGGAAAGTGTTATGTACCGGATAATTTTTTTTTTTCAAATTCATATTTATTAAGCATTCTTCCACTGTACATAAATGCATACACAGTGTTTTGTATACCAGTCTGTTTTTATACCATTTAAGACACTTTATGTCAATAGATTTTAGTTCCACTTAAGTGTTTAGGAACTCATACAAGAATTGTCTCTTAATTTTATTTTCCTTTTAGGGCATCGTGGAAGACAGAACCTCAAAACTGTGGTGGGGAGCTGATTGCTACACCCCAAGCCCAGATCATGACATCTTACAAGTACCCCTTCAACTACCCAGGTGGTCTTGAGTGTCTCTACATTCTCAAGACACAGCAAGGACGTGTCATCACTCTGGAAATTCTTGATTTGGATCTTGAATGGGGTATGTTAATAACCATTTCTTCTGAAAAAGCCTCATATAATGAAGTAATACAATTAAGGTGAATCTTGGAAACCAGTGCACAACCTTTTTTTTTTTCAACAATTCGGCTGTCTCCCACCGAGGCAGGGTGACCCAAAAAGAAAGAAAATCCACAAAAAGAAAATACTTTCATCATCATTCAACACTTTCACCACACTCATACATAATCACTGTCTTTGCAGAGGCGCTCAGATACGACAGCTGAGAATAGTCCCTCCCAGCTGTCACTATCCCGGACCCCTACTTTAAAGTGCAGGCATTGTACTTCCCATTTCCAGGACTCAAGTCCAACTAAATCAACTGGTTTCCCTGAATTCCTTCACAGAATGTTACCCTGCTCACACTCCAACAGATCATCATGTCCCAAAAACCATTCATCTCCATTCACTCTTATCTAACACGCTCACACATGCTTGCTGGAAGTCCAAGCCCCTCACCCACAAAACCTCCTTTACCCCCTCCCTCCAACCTTTTCTAGGACGACCCCTACCCCGCCTTCCTTCCCCTACAGATTTATACGCTCTCCAAGTCATTCTACTTTGATCCATTCTCTCTAAATGACCAAACCACCTCAACAACCCCTCTTCAGCCCTCTGACAAATACTTTTAGTAAGCCCACACCTTCTCCTAATTTCCACATTCCGAATTTTCTGCATAATATTTACACCACACATTGCCCTTAGACAGGACATCTCCACTGCCTCCAGCCTCCTCCTCGCTGCAGCATTTGCAACCCATGCTTCACACCCATATAAGAGTGTTGGTACCACTATACTTTTGTACATTCCCTTCTTTGCCTCATTTTTCCTCATTTTATCATTCTAATGTCTTTATTTAGTGCCTAGTGTTATTTTCTTAATACCAGTTGAATTAAAAATGCTGTTTTCTTTATTGTAATGTGTGTTAGGCTTGATTAAGTTTGGTTAAGCTAAATTAAGTTAGATTAGGTTAAGCAAGGTTTGGTTTGGTTAGGTTACAAAAACCTATAAAAACTCTATTTAACTACACAAAAGCATATTAAACAATGACCGTTTTATTTTTGACATTGAGGTTGTTGAAAATACCAGGCAACATTCATGTCTGTACTGTTATCACTAATGGTATGAGAATGGTCAACATTGGTGGTAATTATAAAATAATTACTTATTTTATAAACAACTTATGCCTATATTGTATAATACTGGTTAAATAATATTTTGAGTTTTAGGGGCTTGAGCATCAAATTCAATTTTTTTATTTCTTTTATGCAGTATACAGCAGGCTTGTGTGAGCATGTTAGATAGGAGTAAATGGAGACAGTAGCTCTTAATGTACATGTTGCTGGAGTGTGAGCAAGGTAACTTTTATGAAGGGATTCAAGAAAACTGGTTAACCGGGCTTTGGTCTTGGAGGTGGGAAGGGCAGTGCTTGCACTTGGAAGAAGGGGTGAGGATGTTGCAGTTGGAGGGTATTCTGATTGTGGAGTCAGCACACTTCTGAAAAAGATGTCAATTGAATGAATGATGGTGAATGTATTTTGTTCTTTGGGTCACCCTGCCTTGGTGGGAGGTGGCTGTTGAGTTAAAAAAAATTTTAACCTGTACTGTACTGAATATGGGATGGAAAAAAATACATGCTTGACAGCACAGTAGTCACCTCTAGTGTGATATATAGCCTATTATTCCTACAGTCAGAATTTTTTTTTTTTTTTTTTTTTCAACAAGTCGGCCGTCTCCCACCGAGGCAGGGTGACCCAAAAAGAAAGAAAATCCCCAAAAAGAAAATACTTTCATCATCATTCAACACTATCACCACACACATACATAATCACTGTCTTTGCAGAGGAGCTCAGATACAACAGCTGAGAATTGTCCCTCCCAGCTGTCACTATCCCAGTCCCCTCCTTTAAAGTGCAGGCATTGTACTTCCCATTTCCAGGACTCAAGTCCAACTAAATCAATTAACTGGTTTCCCTGAATCCCTTCACAGAATGTTACCCTGCTCACACTCCAACAGATCGTCATGTCCCAAAACCATTCGTCTCCATTCACTCCTATCTAACACGCACACACATGCTTGCTGGAAGTCCAAGCCCTCGCCCACAATACCTCCTTTACCCCTTCCCTCCAACCTTTTCTAGGACGACCCCTACCCCGCCTTCCTTCCCTACAGATTTATACGCTCTCCAAGTCATTCTACTTTGATCCATTCTCTCTAAATGACCAAACCACCTCAACAACCCTTCTTCAGCCCTCTGACAAATACTTTTAGTAACTCCACACCTTCTCCTAATTTCCACATTCCGAATTTTCTGCATAATATTTACACCACACATTGCCCTTAGACAGGACATCTCCACTGCCTCCAGCCTCCTCCTCGCTGCAGCATTTGCAACCCATGCTTCACACCCATATAAGAGTGTTGGTACGACTATACTTTCGTACATTCCCTTCTTTGCCCCCATGGATAACGTTTTTTGTCTCCACAGATACCTCAACGCACCACTCACCTTTTTTTCTTCATCAATTCTATGGTTAACCTCATCCTTCATAAACCCATCCGCTGACACGTCAACTCCCAAATATCTGAAAACATTTACTTCTTCCATAATCCCTCTCTCCAATGTGATATCCAATTTTTCTTTATTTAAATCGTTTGATACCCTCATCACCTTACTCTTATCTATGTTCACTTTTAACTTTCTACCTTTACACACTCTCCCAAACTCGTCCACTAACCTTTGCAACTTTTCTTTAGAATCTCCCATAAGCACAGTATCATCAGCAAAAAGTAACTGTGTCAACTCCCATTTCTTCTTCTTCTTTTTAGTAAGCTATACAGGAAAAGGGGTTACTAGCCCATTGTTCCCGGCATTTTAGTTGACTTTTACAACACGCATGGCTTACGGAGTCAGAAATCATTGCATTAATTTTATACAGTGGACCCCCGAGTTTCGTAAACCCCGGAAATCGTACATTTATGTAAGTATAATATTGTAAGTGCTTGTGGAAAAGTATTTTTGGGGGTCTGAAATAGACTAACCTAGGTGACATTTTTTCTTAAGGGGGTAAATTCGTTCGGTAATGGCACTTGAGCAGACTTCAGGAGTGAAGTTTTTACGAAACTCGGGGGTCCACTGTATCTGCAATCATAAGCATCACTTTATATCTCAATAATATGAAATATACAACTCCTGTGGATAATGTTTAATTATAATTTCTTTCTGCTATAGGCAAGGACTTCATCTTGGTGCGAGATGGCATCTCTCCTTCAGATTCCCAATTGGCTCGACTCACTGGTTCTCAGGAAGACAACCCTCGCTTCATCATCTCTACTGGTCCTGTTATATATTTCTACTTCTACACTAACTTGGGAGTTTCTCGACGAGGATTCCGTATTCGGTACGTAAATATTAGCCTAGTAGGTGGGACCTATAGTGTCTGCACCATGAAGGCTGTGTGGGGAAGCTGAGATCTGCACCTTGAAGGCTGCCTGGGGATGCTGAGGTCTGCACTGTGAAGGCTTTGTGGGGATGCTGAAGTCTGCACTGTGAAGGCTGGGTGGGGATGCTGAGGTCTGTACCGTGAAGGCTGGGTGGAGATGCTGAGGTCTGCACCATGAAGGCTGGGTGGAGATGCTGAGGTTTAGAAGTTATTTTGAATTGTTCAAATATTTCTGGTAAGACAGCTATTGAATGAATGTTGGTGAATATTTCCTTCTTTGGTGGCAAAACAGCCAATGTGGTAAAAGAAAAAACTGAACACTTATTTATAACTCAGTTTTATTCTGCTTCCTGACTGCATGATGGGAGTGTGAGCTCACAGTATGGGCAACTATAAGCCTCTCTTGATGAATGGCTTCAGTATAAACTCTGATTTCAAAAATTTTGTTAACAATGTTGGCTCAGTGAATAGCATATTTGCTTGCTAACTACATGATGAGAGTTCAGGAGCACAATGCTCCTCTTTCACAACTTGTTACATTCACATTAATGTATCATTTCAGTGTGCATATTATTTTAGATCTTAGTTATCAAACTATTTGTTAGATTCCCCTCATGTAAGGCTTTTGATAAGAATCCCACATAGAATACATAATATGCACTCATTTCATCCCATTTTAATGCAGTCAGATTAAGATTGATCTCCAGATAGCTAACACAATTAATTTAAATATAGATTGGCAAATTCTGCATATGGATCAATTTAAAGATAGATATCGGATCAATAAATATCGATTAAAAATAATATGAATGAGTTAATTGTTAATGTAAACAGATATACAGTATAGACAGGAGAATAGTCAAACTTTATATAAGTACTTTGCTTCAGGTACTCTTCTGGATGCTCTGTCACCATAGATGACAACAAGGGCACCATTTCCTCTCCAGCTTATGGTATTAGTGACTACCCAAACAACCAGGAATGCAGCTACCTCATCAGACGCCCTGGAGGAGGACCTCTCTCACTCAAGGTGGGCCTTATTTTATCTGGAATGCTTGTTTAACCGTTTGACTGTCTGTTACATAGGGTAAATCTTTGATTTTTTGTGTGATGATATGTATATTCAAAATGGAAGATAAGTGTAATATGTATAGGAGAGGCTTGGGGATATGATTATTGCACAGAAAACATATTGTTTTAGTGCCTGGAATGTCTAGGGCTTATTTTGGATTCTATTTTTAAATTGGAATTTTTTAATTTGGCATAAAATTGGCCAAATTACCGAATTCTTTGCACTTTATAGGGTTGAATGGATGGTTTCTTGTACTCACAAAGGCATACTAATGAAATAGCTAAGAATTTGGTCAAATTGACCAATGGGATTAGCTTAAAGTATGACTCAAAATCAGTGAAATCGCTCCGAACTGCTAACTTTGTGCCTGCGTAATTCCATAAGTTTACCAGCAAATCTTATATTTTTGGTGTCATTACCTTCAGGAAAAGATACTCTACCATTCAGAAGAATTTTTTTTTTTTTTTTTTAATGTGGACACTGTGAGCACTTTTAACTTAAGGGGTCTGGACAGTGAAAGGGTTAAACATTCTTTGCAAAAAGAGATAATCACCAAAACTCACTATATCTCTCACCAACTACCCCCATCGGAGGTGACCTCGACAATAATAGTTACAAATAAAAAAATTAGAGATAGTTACAAAAAGGTACAAGTTATTTGGAAATCCCTCAATTATGCAAAGAAGTTCAGGCATGCTAAAATTGTGGCTTATCATTAGAACTTAAAATTTAAAAAACAATACTTTGGTAAGATTTGGATTGCTTGAGTGATTGATATATGTTATTATTGCATGTAGACTAAAATGTGTTTTTAGTGGAAACAGTGTGCAATGGATGCCTCCTAGCTTCAGATCTGCCCCAAAAGAAACATATTTTTCTAATTGCCTACTCACTGAGCTCTCACAAGCATCTTCATTGTTAACTTTTGACAAATTAACCCTTAAACTGTCCACACGTAGATATACGTTCACTCGCGTAGCTGACCGAATATTTTGAAAAAAAAAAATCATTTTTTTTTTTAAATGAAAAGCACATTTTTATAAACAGGATAGGCTAAAAAAAAGAAATTTGGGCCAGTACTTACCGAGATATAAGCACGCCAATTTGGTACTGGATGCTCACCTGATGGCAACATCAAGTCCTGCCGCTTGCAGAAGTAATGCCTATACAGTGGTACCTCGACTTACGATATTAATCCGTCAGAGAGGGCATATCTTAAGACGAAACAATCGTTAGACGAATCAATTTTCCCCATAAGAAATAATGGAAATAAATTTAATCCGTCCAAGACTTCCAAAAGTAGTTAAATAAAATATTTTTTAGAACTTTTGGACATTAAATAATAAATAATTTAATAAAGAATATCTAAATAAGCATGCAAATATTGAACAATAACATGTCACTTACATTTATTGAAGAGTTGTTGATGTGTGGAGGAGGGGAGAAGGTGGAGTAGTATGCTAGTGTTTGGAAGGGGAATCCCCTTCCATTAACACTGCAGGTACCAAGTTCTTTTCTGGGGTTACTGGCCTTTTTCTTTGAATGCTACACTCCCTGCATGAATGCTACACTCCCTGCATGAATGCTACACTCCCTGCATGAATGCTACACTCCCTGCATGCCTACTACACTCCCTGCATCCTTGCTACACTCCCTGCATCCTTGCTACACTCCCTGCATCCTTGCTACACTCCCTGCATCCTTGCTACACTCCCTGCATCCTTGCTACACTCCCTGCATCCTTGCTACACTCCCTGCATCCTTGCTACACTCCCTGCATCCTTGCTATGCTCCCTGCATCCCTGCTACACTCCCTGCATCCTTGCTACACTCCCTGCATCCCTGCAACACTCCCTGCATCTTTGCTACACTCCCTGCATCTTTGCTACACTCCCTGCATGCCTGCTACACTCCCTGCATGCCTGCTACACTCCCTGCATGCCTGCTACACTCCCTGCATCCCTGCTACACTCTCTGCATCTTTGCTACACTCCCTGCATGCCTGCTACACTCCCTGCATGCCTGCTACACTCCCTGCATGAATGCTTCACTCCCTGCACATTCTTTACCACAGGCTTGGCACTAGGAGCTTTCTTGGGGCCCATGGTGGCTTATTTAGCAGTTGCAAGCACTAAAAACAGTGGAATAATGACAATATACTGGTATGAATGCGTGGGTGTGGGTGGGTGGTCGCTCTCACTTGTAAACAATAGCACACTGACGCTCCCTGGAGTGCGTGCTCAGCTGGGCGCCAAGCGGACACGTCCGGTACGAATGTCGGTAGACGAATCAAACAACGTAAGTCGCATTCAAATTTCTTATGTTATAAATATCGGTTATCGAATATAACGTAAGATGATAGCATCGTAAGTCGAGGTACCACTGTATATACAATGGTACCTCGAGTTACGATGGTCCCAAAATCGCCCTTTTATGTAAGTTTATTTTTTTAAATGCTTTTGTAGGTATATTTTTGGGGGTGTAAAAGGACTAGTCTATTTTACATTATTCCTTATGGGGATAAATTCGTTTGGTAATGGCACTTGAACAGCATTCTCGAACGAAAAAATATCGTAACTCGAGGTACCACTGTACTTGTATATACAGTGGTACCTCGGTTAACGATATTTTTTCATTCCAGAATGCTGTTCAAGTGCCATTACCAAACGAATTTATCCCCATTAGGAATAATGTAAAATAGACTAGTCCTTTTAGGGTGAGTTTGGGGACCATCGTTAACCGAGGTACCACTGTAGTTGTAGATAATAGAATGTGATTCAGCCAGGTGTGCAAAATCACCTATCAGTGTGTACATGTGTGTTTGTGTCAGTATGATGATAATTTTGTATATAATATTAGTGTATAAACAACAATTGACATTGAAATCAAAAGATTTACTGTAAAATAGCTATCATATATAATAAAAACCAAGAATATTAAAAAAAATGGAAGAAAATGGTAAATATGTAGATTTTCTGCAAGTGGCAGTGCTTCATGTTGCCGTCAGGTGATCGCCAAGTGCCAACTTTGCGGCCTCATATCTCGGTAAGTACTGACCCTAAAGTTTTTATTTTTATCCTATAACACTTAGAAAATTGTGCTCTTTATTTCTATATACAAAAATAATTTTTTTTTTTTTCAAAATACAGTGGACCCTCAGTTTTCGCCGAAAATTCTTTCCAGAATGCTGCTCAAGTGCCATTACCGAACGAATTTACTTCCTTAAGAAATAATGTCACGTAGGTTAGTCTATTTCAGACCCCCAAAAATACACTTGCAAAAGCACTTACGAAAATACACTTACATAAATGTTCGAGTTTGGAGATGACCGAAAACCGAAGGACCACTGTATTCGGGGCACTGGGCGAGGTAACGTATATATACATTTGGACCGTTTAAGGGTTAAATCACCTTATTACAAAAGTTACTTAATCAGGAATTTTATAATTTATAATAGTGCGGTAGCAAAAATCAATAGTATTACAATTAGTGTAATTTAGTAATGGGAATGGTTTTATCATGGTATGAAGCCACCTGCACGAAGCCTGTTATGAAGCCACCTGCACTTTTTAAAGTTTACAAACCATCCAGTACTAAATTGACACTGTCAGGAAGGCTCTCCCTCCTTTTCATACACAGTTTTATAATTTGATAGGGGCTTTGTGTCATATTATCTGAGAACTAAGTGGGGACCCTTTCTTTGTTTTCTCATCAATTTACACATTCAGTAACTTTTGTCTTATTTAGCTACATTGACCTCACAATCTGTACCACTCATTGCACAGGCTCTTGTTTTCCTTTCATTGTATCTAATTCTATGAATGGCTGATTCTTCCAGACTAAAGAGTATACAGTGTCCATCACACATGTACCACCTCAAAATATTGTGTATACATATTGAAAATTTCTACTTTCTTACTGTCAGTGCTTCTTCCTTATTCTTTTTGGCACGTCCAGCATCACATGGTTAACATCTAGAAACTATTTCTTTGCAGTGTTTACAATGTGTGATTACAATTTTGATTTGTTAAGTACAGTGGTACCCCGAGTTTTGTACAAAATTCGTTCCAGAAAGCTGTTCTAGTGCCGTTACCGAACGAATTTGTTCCCATAAGGAATAATGCAAATTAGATTAGTCCGTTTCAGACCCCCAAAAATACACTTACAAAAGCACTTACAATAATACACTTACATAATTGTTCGAGTTGGGAGCTGTACAAAACTCGGGGTACCACTGTACAAAGAAAGCCACTATCATGCCTGGGCATTTCGGCCAGACTAAACCTAATGCTTACAGAATACTTAATACTAGTGATTCTGAGAGTAGTAAAATAGTACATATATCATTTTTCTTATTACAACAGAGGTAGCTAGTGGTTTACAGTAATTGAATTTATAGTTGAGATGAAGTATATAAAAAAATACAGTATAACAATTTAGCACAATTTACAATAATGAAATTTAAACAGTTTTAAGTTTGAAGCAATGCTTAAATAATTGAGCAATCGTAAATTATTTAGGAATTTTTTGAGTTACTGGTAGGTGATAAAGTATAGTGTTAGTTTGGTTAATTTTGGGTGATGAGGTGATTTCTAAGTAGGGCCTTGAATTGATGTGCAGTCAGGGGCCTTTTAGTATGTTCTGCCAATGAATTCCAGATCTTCGGGTCCTTTATGTGCATAGCATTTTTGCATAGGGAGAGATAGACATGAGGAATATCAAAGAGTGTTTTGTGTCTTGTGTTATGTAGTTATCAAGGAGGTGTTTGAGAGAAGGGTTAATATCGGAGTATAATATTCTATGCATAGTAGGTGCAATGAAATGTGTGGATGTTTTGTATATAAACCAAGTTTAGGCTCTTAAAAAGCAGTGGAGTGTGTTGCCTAGTGCAGGTGTCAGTAATCAATCGCACAGCAGCTTCTTGTTGAGTTATTAAAGGTTTAAGGTGATTTGCTGTGGTTGAACCCCATGCACAAATACCATAGGTGAGGTAAGGGTAGATGAGAGAGTGGTAAAGAGCAAGAAGTGCTGTTGGGGTACATAGTATCATATCTTAGAAAGGATGCCTACTGTTTTGGAGATTTTCTTGGATATTTGCTGTATGTGTGTCTGAAATTTAAGATGGCAGTCAAGGTGGAGACCTAAAAATTTGCCCTCAGTGTGTCTTGAAATGGGGGAACCATTTATTGATATGTTTATCTGAACATTTGAAGCTCTGTTTCCAAACAGCATGAAGTAGGTTTTGTCTATATTGAGAGTAAGTTTGTTGGTCATAATCCAAGTAGATAACTTTAGTAGTTCATCATTTACAGTGTCTTTCAATATATAGTTGGGTTTGAGTGAGAGCAGACATAAATAATGTCATTTGCAAATAAAACAGGTTTCAGGAGTTTAAATGCATTAGGGAGAAGAACTACCATGGTGCTATGCTGATTTTTTCATGTTTATGGCATGTAATATCAATTATTTTAGCACACAATGAATATTTGCTTTTTTTTCTTGTATTAATAGCACTAATACAAAATTGCACAATTTGATTTTGCAATAATTGAGCGTTTACTATATATTTAAGTCAGTATTTAAAAAAAATGAGAAGGAGTTTGGAGGTGGAATGTAGATCCATTGACAATGCTGTAATATGAGTGTGAATAAGGGTAGGGGTAACTCTTAAGTGCATGTTAATAATTGCGAACACACGTATATTAATAATAATAATTTTCTTCCCCATAGTTCAATGACTTCGATGTAGAAAATAAGGACACAGTGCAGGTGTACGATGGTATGACAACATCTCATGGTATTCGTCTACATTCTGGCAAAGGTTTTTCTGCCAACAACCCTCCCACCATCACTCTCACTGCTGACTCTGGTGCCATGTTCCTTGTCTTCAACTCTGACCCACTTCGACCAGCAAAAGGATGGTCAGCTAATTTTTCTGCTGGTGAGTTTTTTAAGGTTCAGTTTTCTTAGCTAGTTTAATATCTTTATTATGCACCCCATACCCATCCTGTGGCAGTAGCTAACCCTTTGACTGTTTCGGTCGTATATATACGTGTTACGAGCCACTGTTTCGGATGTATTAAGACGCATAAATTCTACTGGCCTCAAATCAAGCAGGAGAAAGATGGTAGGCCCACATGTGAGAGAATGGGTCTGTGTGGTCAGTGTGCCCAGTATAAAAAAAAATCGGGGAGCCAGTGGTGCATTGTAGGAACGCCATTTCAGTAGTCCTTGTTCAGCATGCCTAGCGGTAAGAAATATCTGACTCTGGTGAATCTGGGACTCTTCTCTTCCCAAGTGATAGCTCTAACACAGATGGAAGTGTCAGTGAAGATGAATTTCATGGTTTTGAGAAGTTTGTGACCGAAAGCAATGCCCAGGATACTAGAAGGAAGAAAGGAAAAAGAATGAAAGAAAATAAGTAAGTAGGTAAGTAAGTAGGTAGCTAAATAGGTAGGTAAGTAGGTAGGCAAGTAAGTAGGTAGACAAGTAAGTAGGTAGACAAGTAAGTAGGTAGACAAATAGGTAAGTAAGTAGGTAGGCAAGTAGGTAAGTAAGTAGGTAAGTAAGTAGGTAAGTAGGTAGGTAAGTAAATAATAATAATAATAATAATAATAAAATAGGTAAGTAAGTAGGTAAGTAAGTAGGTAGGCAAGTAGGTAAGTAAGTACAGTGGACCCCTGAGTTACGAGCACCTCGGTAATCATACAATTATGTAAATGTAATATTGTAAGTGCTTTTGTAAGTGTATTTTTGGGGGTCTGAAATGGACTAACCTACTTGATGTTATTCCTTAAGGGAGAAAATTCGTTCGGTAATGGCACTTGAGCAGCCTTCTGGAATGAATTATGCTCGTAACTTGGGGTCCACTGTAGGTAAGTAAGTAGGTAAGTAAGTAGGTAGGTAAGTAGGTAGGAAGGACTGTGGGGAAGAGGAGCATGTGACCCCATGGGTGTTGACAGGCAGAGGGTGGTGAGTGGTGGTATAATATGTCATTTTGACAGCAGCTGCACCCTGACTCAGCATATTTATAAGTCCACACACTCACAACAACCAGCTTCCAGAAGCCTAATATCAGTTCTATGAAGTGTCCAGTAACTATATATGCGTATACAGTGGACCCTCGGTTAACGAATACCCCGGAAATCGTACAATTATGTAAGTATAATTTTTTAATTGCATGTGGAAGTGTATTTTTGGGGGTCTGAAATAGACTAACCTACGTGACATTATTTCTTAAGGACGTAAATTCGTTCGGTAATGGCACTTGAGCAGGCTTCTGGGATGATTTTTTTTTGTTAACCGAGGGTCCACTGTATATAGAAACCAGAAAGAAGAAAGAAAGGAAGGACGAGATGAAAGGAAGGAAGGTAGGTAGGTAGGTAGGAATGTAGGAAGGAAGGAATGTAGGAAGGCATGTAGGAAGGAAGGTAGGTAGGAAGGAAGGTAGGAAGGAAGGCAGGAAGGAAGCTAGGAGGAAGGTAAGAAGGAATGTAGGAAGGAAGGAATAAAGGCAGGAAGGAATGATGACCCAGAAACAACAACCAGCTTCCAGAAGCTAATAGCAATTCTATGAAGTGTCCAGTGATTATATATGCATATACTGTATATAGAAACCAGAAGAAAGGAAGGATGAGATGAAAGGAAGGAAGGAATGTACAAACAAACAAACAAATTTTATTTCATTGCAGATTACATGGGTATCGGTAGTTACAATGTAAATTGAGTGCAAGGAGAGCCACTGACATGCCATGGCATTAGGGGCAGCTTATTCTAGTCCTTAAAAACTATGTACTTAATGTAGGAAAGAAGGTAATTAGGAATGTAGGAAGGAAGGACGGAATGATGACCCAGGCACAACAACTAGCTTCCAGAAGCTTATAGCAGTTCTAGGCACGTGTTCAGTGACTGTGTGTATACAGTGGTCCCTCAGGTTTCGCCGAAAATTCGTTCCAGAATGCTGCTCAAGTGCCATTACCGAACGAATTTACTTCCTTAAGAAATAATGTCACGTAGATTAGTCTATTTCAGACCCCCAAAAATACACTTGCAACAGCACTTACGAAAATACACTTACATAAATGTTCGAGTTTGGAGATGCACGAAAACCGAGGGACCACATATAGAAACCAGAAGGAAGAAAGGAAGGACGAGATGAAAGGTAGTAAGGAAGGAAGATTGGTAGGAAGGAAGTTAGGAAGGTAGGTAGGTAGGAAGGAAGGAAGGTAGGTAGGTAGGTAGGAAGGAAGGAATGTAGGAAGGAAAGTAAGAAGGAATGTAGGAAGGAAGGAATGACGACCCAGACGACCATGAACCTAGGATAACTACCTAACACAACTGCCTGCTGCTACTTTGAAGAATACTGCTCACAAGATGTGTTTTGTCTGTGCATATACAAAAAAACGCCCCAAAAAAATGCAGAGACACTCGTTTTATGTGTGAGGAATGTAAAACACCACTGTGCATAGAACCATGTTTCAAAGAGTTCCACAAGCTTCAGAACTTCTATGAACATGTCCAGTGACTGTACATTTGTATATATATTATAGAACAATAGTAATAAAGAAATTTTTGTATTGTTTTGTTTGTGTAAACAAGTTTTGTAAACAGTATAATGATAATAATGTTTGTGCGGTTATTGTGTTGCATACAACGAGTGTATATATGTACATTGCACCTTACTTTGGTCTCACAGGCCACATAAGTTATGTAAAAAAATAAAATAGTGAAAAAAACAAAAAATCTACGAATGGAAGTAAACAAAAGTTTACTGAGTGAGCGGCATTCGCCGCTGTTGCCATGCGCGGCTCATTTTCTGCCAACTTTATGCCTCCATATCTTGGTAAGTACTGATTGCAAAAAAAAATTTTTAGGGTAAAAACAATCAGAAAAATAATCTAAACATTTTGATAAGAATTTTTTTTTTTTTCGAATATTTTGCGACAACAGGAGAGCACTCAGGATTAGAGGTTGTGACAGTCAAAGGGTTAAAAGATTACAGAGTCACGTAATGGGTCCACGGACTGGGCTGCAGAGTTTTGATAGTTGAACAAGTTAAAGCAGTAATGAACTATTTACATATTTATATCTGGTTACAATTGTAATGAAAATCAATTTAACCCTTTGACTGTTTCGGACGTATATATACGTCTTACGAGCCACTGTTTCGGACGTATTTATATGCACAAATTCTAGCGGCTTCAAATCAAGCGGGAGAAAGCTGGTAGGCCCACATATGAGAGAATGGGTCTGTGTGGTCAGTGTGTGCTGTATAAAAAAAATCCTGCAGCACGCAGTGCATAATGAGAGAGAAAAAACTCCGACCGTTTTTTTGGATTAAAACGCCATCTTTGAGGTGTATTTTCGTATAGTATTTATGGTTGTATTCTCTTTTTTATGGTCTCATTTGATAGAATGGAAAACATACTACAGAAATGGAAATGATTTTGATTAGTTTCATGAAGAAAACGACCTTAAAATTGAGCTCAAAGTAGGGGAAATGTTCGATTTTTGCAAACGTTCAAGAGTAAACAAATCATGCCACACGTCCAATACACATCAATTGGAGAGTCTAATATTCTTTCACAAGTGCACTGATATTATTTATACCATTTTTACAATAATGCAATAGTCTGCATAACGGTAAATCTTCTATTTTTTGTGTGAATAAAAAATCAAAATAGAAAGCAAGAGTAATATAAGAGGGGCCTAAAGACATGACTAATGAACAGATAATATCTTATTTTAGTACCAGGAATGTCTGCATTGTTTATTCTGGACCCTATTTTGAAATTGACAACTTTTTTATTTTGCATGAAATTGGCCAAATTGCCAATTTCTGACCACTTTATTGGGTAGTTGAAATCAGTAAATTGGTGGTTTCTTGTACTCAATCGATAGAACAAATGGAGTTCTAAAGAAATAGCTATAAGTTTGGTCGACTGGAACAATGGAATTGGCCGAAAATAGGGCTCAAAGTCGACGAAATTGCCGATGCGTATACATTGCCGAGATCAATAACTTCGCGAGAGCGTAACTCTGTAAGTTTTCAATCAAATTTCATACTTTTGGTGTCATTACCATCGGGAAAAGATTCTCTATCATTTCATAAGAAAAAATAAAAAAAAATTTTTTTTAAATTTTGCGACAACAGGAGAGCACTCAGGATTAGGGGTTGCGACAGTCAAAGGTTTAAGACTCTTCTCAAAAACCACCTACTCACCCTAAACTAAATACTTATACTGTAAACTACTTTCAAAAATGCTTAATATTATTTTCCTATAAGATAATTTCAATTTTTACTAATATCTTACTATTATGTTACCCCCTACTCACCCAAAACTAAATATTCATACTATAAATTACTTTCAAAAATGCTCAAAGTTATTTTCCTTAAGATAATCTCAATTTTATATTACCATCCTCCTAAACACTTGTTGCAATTTAATATCATCATATTGTAATTTTAACAGTATAATATCATCATATTGTAATTTGAAATCAAATATATAACTAGAATAAACTCAATCAATTTCTCTAATATTATGTACATAGTCTATAAGTCATTAGATTAAGCTGCCCCTAATGCCATGGCATGTCAGTGGCTCACCTTGCACTTCAGTTTATGATTGTAACTACCAATATCTATGTAAAATTGCAATGAAATAAAGTTTACTTTACATTTATGGAAACATGAATTGGGTCACATACAATTTTTTTTTTTAAGTGGTTTTGTGTGTATGTATTTACAATGGACAAAGTCAAGGTATTTTACCAGAATGGTTGGTAATATGCCACTGTGGATAAAATACTTTGACATTTCTTGAACATTTCTGAGTGAGTTGTCTCTGAATTAATTAATTTTATAGTATTCTGATACATAATGATGCAAGGTGTGACAATTGTTCAACTAGCAAAGTTTAGGTTTTCGTTTAGATTTAACCTCCCAGAGATACTTGTAACCCAGCTGGAGCCAGGCAGTGGTGACATCCCAAAGTCAGCTTATTTTGTTGGATGCACCATAGACAAGTAGCTCCTTCTGCATGATAGTTTGATGATAGATGGACTGATTGGTGTCAGTCTTCCTCAGTCTCAAGCCAATAGAAGTCTCGCTCATAATCAATACCCTTGAAAACAAGGCAGGAGACATAAACAGCTTACCACCTGTTATGTACAAAAAAGCTTCACAGGTACTGTCACCAATTATTGCAACACACTTCAATAAATCCATTGAAACCTCTACCTTCCCATCAATTCTCAAAATAGCAAGGATCACCCCGATCCACAAAGGAGGTGATCAAACAGACTTGAATAATTATAGACCAATATCTAATTTACCACTGCTTTCTAAAATCTTCGAAAAATTAATTCATAGACAGATCTATTCCTACCTCGTCTCACACAACGTACTCAACCCCTGTCAGTTTGGATTCAGGACCAACAAGAGCACAAATGATGCTATTATACACATGCTAGAGTTAATAGACACTGCACTTGAGAAGAAAGAAGTCCCACTGGGAATCTTCATTGATCTACGCAAAGTTTTTGATACAGTTGACCATGATTTACTGCTCACAAAATTAGCACACTATGGTATAAGAGGTCACTCACTCAACTACCTAAAGTCATACCTTAATAACAGAAGCCAATACGTGTACACAAATAGAGCGAACTCTTCCACACAACAAATTACAGTCGGAGTCCCTCAAGGAAGTGTACTGGGTCCACTCCTATTCCTCATTTACATCAATGACCTACCGAATGCATCACAACTACTCAAACCCATATTATTTGCAGATGACACAACATATGTCTTCTCTCACCCAAATCCAGTCATACTGGCCAACACTGTCAATGCTGAATTACAGAAACTATCAACATGGATGACGACTAATAAGCTTACTCTCAATACTGACAAGACCTACTTCATACAGTTTGGAACCAGAGCCACAAATGTTCCACTTAACATAACGCTCAATGGTTCACCCATCACAAGACTCACAGAGGGAAAATTCCTAGGAATCCACATTGACAGTAGCCTCAAATTCCAAACACACATACAACAAATTTCCAAGAAAATCTCAAAGACAATAGCCATACTATCAAAGATACGCTATCATGTGCCTGAACCAACTCTCCTTGCACTGTATCATTCACTCATCTACCCTTATCTCACCTATGGAATTTGTGCATGGGGATCAACAACATTAAATCACCTTAGACTGCTCATAACCCAGCAAAAGGCTGCAGTCAGAATGATAAGAAATTCCCACTCTAGACAGCATACTCCACCAATATTCAAAAGTCTAAAACTACTCACCGTAAAGAACATTCACACCTATTCTTGTGCCTATTACATACATAGAACTCTACACTCAAATATATACCCTCCACTCAAAATTCTCCTCACCAACTTTAACAGGACCCATGACCATAATACAAGACACAGATCACTTTTTGATATTCCCCGTGTCCATATCACCCTGTGTAAAAATTCTATGCACATAAAGGCCCCCAAAATTTGGAATTCATTACCAGTAAATACTAAAATAACCAGGTCTGAACAACAATTTAAGACTCTTTTCAAAAACCACCTTCTCACCCTAAACTAAATACAGTGGTACCTCGAGTTACGATGGTCCCCAAAATCGCCCTTTTATGTAAGTTTATTTTTTTAAATACTTTTGTAGGTATATTTTTGGGGGTGTAAAAGGACTAGTCTAATTTACATTATTCCTTATGGGGATAAATTCGTTTGGTAATGGCACTTGAACAGCATTCTCGAACGAAAAAATATCGTAACTCGAGGTACCACTGTACGTACTCATACTGTAAACTACTTTCAACAACGCTCAGTGTTATTTTCCCATAATATAATTTCAATATTTACTATTGATATAACCATCCTACAAAACTCTTTGTCACAGTGTAATATCCTCAGATTGTAATTTGAGTAAACTTATTATCTGCTACAAACATAAGCTAATGTTTAACAATAACAAACTTAATCAATTTCTCTAGTATTAAGTAGTCTATAAGCCATTAGATTAAGTCTGCCCATAATGCCATGGCATGTTAGTGGCTCTCTTTGCACTTCAATTCATAATTGTAATTACAAAATCTTGATGTAAACTTGCAATGAAATAAAATATTATTATTATTATTATTATAGATGTGCTGAATGCGTGTGTTAAATTTTAGTTTGCTTTCAGAATGTATAAATATGAATTTTTCCTTGTCTTTCAATGCATGTATTATTTATATTTATGTATGTATGCTTTATTTTCTTTATCGTCACAGACTGCCCAATGTTATCAGCTGGTGAAAAAGCTATTGCTTCCTCACGTGACACTTCCTTTGGCAGTGTTGTGACTTACACCTGCCCAATAGGTCAAGAGTTTGCTAATAACAAGTCTTCAATTGTTACTACTTGTATGCCAGGTGGAACTTGGTCCACTGACTATATTCCCAAGTGCCAAGGTAAGACTTGAGGGTTTTAGGGATATGGATAGTAAAAGCAATAAAATTTGTATTGGAGAATATTAATGTACAATTTGTTAATGTTTTAAAGTTTCATGCTTCAGATAACATTAGTAAACTGTTTTATTTGTTATGTGCTTAAAACACTAATGTAAATATAATATTACATACTTAGCTAATTATTTCCACAACACTTACATTATAATGACCACGTAAACTAACTGCAATGAAATTAATTGTTTTAAATTGTTATCTCACTCAATTAGTTGCATTGCTACAATAAATTGCTACAATTAATTGATATGTTCAATTTATATTAACTTTATAACTTAGATATGCAACTTTACTTATTTTATAAATTATCAACCATAACTTTTTATTATTTTATTATTATTATTGCTTTAATTTGTTTAATCTGATTTAATTAATTTTATAATGAAGACAAAAGTACAAAACTATGTTTAAAAAATGTCATGTCTAAACTATGTTCAAATTTCATAGCTTAAATACTCACCTATACTCATTGTAAACTATCTACAAAAATTCTTACAATTTAGTTTTAAGTTAATTTTAAGTCTGCCCAAAATGCCCTGCATATTAGGGGCTTTAGGCATGTACACCTCATGTAATCTCAATAACCAAATGTAATTCTTTGTATCATGTCCAAATAAACTATTATTATTATTATTATTATTATTATTATAGCATGTACTGTAGTACTGTATGTGGTTCAATATAATAAATAATGATTCTTGGATTTTTTCATAATTTTTTCAGTTGTTTACTGTGGTCCAGTACCCCAAATTGACAATGGCTTTAGTATTGGTGCCACCAATGTGACATATCTGGGTCAGGCTACTTACCAATGCTATGCAGGCTTTGGTTTCCCGAGTGGCAAGGCTGTTGAGACTGTCAGCTGTACAGAGCATGGAGAATGGGAACGACTTCCTGAGTGCCTTGGTCAGTTAACCTAATTTAATATTTTTTACCAGTTAATGATCTTTTGTTCACTGTAAGTGTGCTATCAGACAAAAATTTGAAATACTAGAGAGGTTCAATGCTTTGAAAATTGCTTTCATTAATAAGTGGAAGACCTGTTAATGTTGTATCACTCATAGAAACTACAAACTGATAGCTCAGTATGTATATTGTGGTTATACTGTATTCATACAGTTGTACCACTTGATCTGCTCCATTTTCTCCACCTTCACTTTACCCTCTTAATGAATACTCTTTCAGTTCTTTTTTCCCCATTTTTATCTTTCTCTGCACCATACTTGGTACTTCAAGTATTTATTTCTTACCTCACATTTCTGCTTCTCAGAAAAATGAATCAGTGACTTCTTTGTTGGTATTACTGAGCAAGCATGTATTTTCTTTTTGGGGATTTTCTTTCTTTTTGGGTCACCCTGCCTCGGTGGGAGACGGCTGACTTGTTGAAAAAAAAAAAAAAATCTAAACTATTCTAAACTGTCGTATCTGAGCGCCTCTGCAAAGACAGTGATTATGTATGAGTGAGGTGAATGTGTAAAAAATGAATGATGATGAAAGTATTTTCTTTTTTGGGATTTTCTTTCTTTTTTGGTCACCCTGCCTCAGTGGGAGACGGCCAACTTGTTCAAAAAAAAAAAGTATACAAGACTCCATGGGGAAGTGGAGAAGAATCCCTCCGTAAGCCGTGTGTGTTGTAAGAGGTGACTAAAATGCTGGGAGTGTATAACTTGTTAAATGTATAGAGGAGAAAAACTTTATGAAATCATTTCTACTTTTTCGGGTCACCCTGTTTTAGTGGGGAAACAGCCAGTGTGTTAAAAGAAAATAAATACATATATGGTATGTACAGAACTGTAACTCTAATTAAAAGAATGCTGAGATTGAGACTGAATTCATAATGAGATGGGTCTTACACAGATGACAGCAAAGAAATGAGTGAGTTACTCAAGTCCCATTATGACTCAGTTTTTTAATGAGCCGCTAACCAGACTAAGAGTTGAAGACCTAAATGAATTTTTTATGACCGAGACTCAGAATTTGGTAGATTCAAACTTATCTGATATTACCCTAACATCACATAACTTGGAAAAGGCAATAAATGACATGCCCGTGCACTCTGCCCCAGGCCCAGACTCGTCGAACTCCGTGTTCATCAAGAACTGCAAGAAGCCCCTGTCACGTGCCTTCAGTATTCTATGAAGAGGGAGCATGGACACAGGGGTCATCCCACAGCTGCTAAAAACAACAGACATAGCCCCACTTCACAAAGGTGGTAGTAAAGCAATAGCAAAGAACTACAGACCGATAGCGCTAACATCCCATATCATAAAAATCTTTGAAAGGGTTCTAAAAAGCAAGATCACCACTCATCTAGATACTCATCAGTTACACAACCCAGGACAACACGGGTTTAGAGCAGGTTGCACCTGCCTGTCCCAACTACTGGACCACTATGACAAAGTCCTGGATGCTCTTGAAGACAAACAAAACGCAGATATAGTATACACAGACTTTGCGAAAGCCTTTGACAAGTGTGTCCATGGTGTAATAGCACACAAAATGCGTGATAAAAGAATAACAGGAAAAGTTAGTCTATGGATCTATAATTTCCTAACAAATACAACACAAAGAGTAGTAGTAAACAGAGTAAAGTCTGAGGTGGCTACTGTGAAAAGCTTTGTTCCACAAGGCACAGTACTCGCTCCCATCCTGTTCCTCATATTTGACATAGACAGGGATGTAAGCCACAGTACCGTGTCTTCCTTTGCAAATGACACCCGAATTTGCATGACAGTATCCTCCATTGAAGACACTGCAAGATTTCAGGTGGACATCAATCAAATCTATAAATGGGCTGCAGAAAACAATATGAAGTTCAATGAAGACAAATTTCTATTACTCTGATATGGAAAACATGAGGAAATTAAAATTCAATAGAGCAAAAAACTAACATAAAGGACATGAGAGTGATAATGTCAGAGGATCTCACTTTCAAAGACCACAACATTGTATCAATCGCATCTGCTAGAAAAATGCATAATATTTACACCACACATTGGCCTTAGACAGGACATCTCCACTGCCTCCAGCCTCCTCCTTGCTGCAGCATTTACAACCCAAGCTTCACACCCATATAAGAGTGTTGTTACCACTATACTTTCATACATTCCCTTCTTTGCCTCCATAGATAACATTTTTTGTCTCCACAGATACCTCAACGCACCACTCACCTTTTTTTTTCTTCATCAGTTCTATGGTTAACCTCATCCTTCATATACCCATCTGCTGACAAGTCAACTCCCAAATATCTGAAAACATTCACTTCTTCCATACTCCCTCTCTCCAATGTGATATCCAATTTTTCTTTATAAAAATCATTTGATACCCTCCCAAACTCGTCCACTAACCTTTGCAACTTTTCTTTAGAATCTCCTATAAGCACAGTATCATCAGCAAAAAGTAACTGTGTCAACTCCCATTTTGAACTTGATTTCCCATAATTTAATCTCGCTCCTCTCCCCAACACCCTAGCATTTACTTCTTTTACAACCCCATCTATAAATACAGTGGTACCTCGAGTTACGATGGTCCCCAAAATCGCCCTTTTATGTAAGTTTATTTTTTTAAATGCTTTTGTAAGTATATTTTTGGGGGTGTAAAAGGACTAGTCTATTTTACATTATTCCTTAAGGGGATAAATTTGTTTGGTAATGACACTTGAACAGCATTCTCGAACGAAAAAATATCGTAACTCGAGGTACCACTGTATATTAAACAACCATGGTGACATCACACATCCCTGTCTAAGACCTACTTTTACTGGGAAGTAATCTCCCTCTCTCCTACACACCCTAACCTGAGCCTCACTATCCTCATAAAAACTCTTTACAGCATTCAGATCAGATTCAGATCAGTATCAGAGAGATACGTGATTATATACACTTGAAAAATCCTTGAAGGATTAGTATAAAATTTGCACACGAAAATCACTCCCTATGAAAGCAAAAGACTCTGCAGGCGTTGCAACATCACCCTAATGAAAAGCAGGGGTGCCACTAGCACGATAAAGAGACAACACAGTAAGTGTCAGGAGCCCAAGACTGTTCATCTGCCTCCCAACATACATAAGGGGAATTACCAACAGACCCCTGGCTGTCTTCAAAAAGGCTCTGGACAGGCACCTAAAGTCAGTACCTTATCAGCCGGGCTGTGGTTCGTACTTCAGTTTATATGGAGCCATCAGTAATAGCCTGAAAATTAGACACATGTGCAACATCTGGGTATCTTTATTGTAGACGTTTTGCCGTCCAGTGGCTTTATCAATACAGATTCTAGGACAAAACTTGAATCTGTATTGATAAAGCCACTGGATGGCGAAACGTCTACAGTAAAGATACCCAGATGTTGCACATGTGTCTAATTTTCATCTTGTCGGTATTGTATACCATTTATGAACAACAGTAATAGCCTGGTTGATCAGGCCCTGATCCACCATGAGGCCTGGTCACAGGCCGGGCCATGGGGGTATTGACCCCCGAAACCCTCTCCAGATATACTCCAGGTTTATTAGGATTCCTCTTCCAAGACAAATACAGGGCGTTTCAAAAAGATGGACCCAATCGGTATGGCCTCATTATTAAACATCTCCTTAACACACACACACCAGACATTGTAGATTTTGATTGCATATTTCATAAATTTTGCTACAGCGAGCAGTGATAAATCCTTGCGAGAAATTTTTTTACTGTATGTATATGTTACAATATTGTACGTATACAGTGGACCCCCGGAAATCGAACATTCTTCATTCCAGAATGCTGTTCAAGTGCTGTTACCAAACAAATTTATTCCCATAAGGAATGATGTAAATTAGATTAGTCTGTTTCAGACCCCAAAAAAATACACATATAAAAGCACTTACAATAATAAACTTACATAAAAGGGCGAGTTGGGAGTGTTCGATTTCCGAGGGTCCATTGTACAGTGGTACCTCTACTTACGAGCAGCTCCCAACTCGAACAATTATGTAAGTGTATTTTTGTAGGTGCTTTTGTAAGTGTATTTTTGGGGGTCTGAAATGAATTAATCTAATTTTCATTATTTCTTATGGGAAAAAATTCCTTCGGTATCAGCACTTGAATAGCCGTCTGGAATGAATTTTGCTCGTACGTAGAGGTACCACTATACAGTGGACCCCCGCCTAACGAACAAAATTCATTCCAGAAGCCTGCTCAAGTGCCATTACCGAATGAATTTACTTCCTTAAGAAATAATGTCACGTAGGTTAGTCTATTTCAGACCCCCAAAAATACACTTACACAAGCACTTACAATATTATACTTACATAATTGTACGATTTCTGGGGTGTTTGTTAGGCGGGGGTCCACTGTATATGGAAATTAAGAACTCGCATATTTGAGAGGGATTTTTATAAGAGTGATGAAAAAGTGTGTATGTGTAAGTGAAGTGATGTAAACAGAGAAGAAAGACATAATGGGTAACAGATTGATAGTGTGAGGAAGTTTGAAGTAGAGAGAAGGATAAAGACTGAACAGTTAAATGTATGACTTTGTGGAATTGACTGAATAGTCAGGTTGTAGATTGTTAAGAAGACTTAACTCAGGAGAGTTATAAACCCATGATAATAACCAAACATAGACAGGTAGTGTGATTTATTTCAGTTGAGTCCTTCTCTAGGACATAACCCACAAGTCATCTAACACCCATGTACCTATTTACTGCTAGGTGAAGAGCAGCAGCAGCAGCAGCAGCAAAACATATAATGAAACTTGCCTATAGGTGTAGTCCTCCTGAGAACTGAACCTGGGTCTTTTGATTACAAGCCTAACAAGCTTCACTGTTCTGGATAATGGGATATGTAGTTAATTTGATCTTAGTAAATTCATGCATACATTATGTAAAATTATAGTCAAATGTTCAGTGTAAGTGTATCAAAAAGGCACTGAATAAATCTACAGTAATTCAGTTTTAATTTTATTGTTTTATACATTACAATAAATATACGTATAATTGAATTTTGTATGAGTACAGGTATTTCATAAATTTTGTATTTTTTTCACAACAGCATCACAATGCTCACCTCTGCCAGAAACACCACATGCAAACCAGACAGTGCTTAATGGTGGAGGACGTAGTTATGGCACAGTGGTGAGGTTTGAGTGTGAGCCTGGCTACTACCGTACTGGCCTCCCTGTCATCCACTGTATGTCCAATGGTTCCTGGTCAGGTGACCTTCCCACTTGCTCCAGAATCAAGTGCCATGAGTATCCAAAGGTATGAAAAAGAGCTAGTACAACCTTATTATATTTTGTATCACAAGTCACAGTTTATTTACCATATTTTGTCTTAGATTTAAAGAGAGTGTGAGTTCTTTATTTCCTATGTTTAACATAGACATATATTATACATGAAGAACTGTGTTGTATTAATATATACAGTAGGGCCCTGCTTTACAGCATTTCGCCTTATGTTGTTCCGCTAATATGGACATTTCAAATTATGACCAAAACCCTGTATACGGCTGTTACGTTATTTTCCCTTATTATCATCAAGGTTCACCATGTACTAGCATAGGGTATTTACTTAAAAGGTCTTAGGGTAAAAGGAGGACAATATTAGGCTAAAAGATACTTACTCAGGTTTAGCTGCTGCATCTGAAAACTTAATTCCTTCACATTCCTTTTAAAGGTTATTTAAACCAACATTATAAAAATAGAGCTATATTAAGAAGTATATACATATAATATACAGGTCTCCACTCCTAAACATATAATCAGCCTTTCCCAAAGCACATGGCTCAGCTGCCACCTTCAACTCTCTCTTTCTCAACATTTCTTAATCCTCCAGTGTCTTGATACACTGAAGATCACAGAATGTCATGGTAACATCGATCTACAACCCTTCCCATTACCTTTTGGGCACTCATTCAGCCCTGAAGCCAAGATAAGATAAGCACCAACAACAACAGCTCACTCCAGCCGCCATTGTTCTCTCAGGAAGGGGGATTGTGGGAAGCCAGCATCTCTCTAAGCTCCTCCCCCCTCAAAACATCCACATCACTTTGCATCCTCTCAACATATCTTAAGTTATTACAATGAGACATGCAACTTAATATTATTACTTACTTAAATGTGTGCATTATTTATATAACCTATTATATTGAGAGATCAGGTAATTCAGCTTTTAAGTTTAAGGATGGCCAAGCCTTTTAACTCTAAGCAGTACTCCTGATTAATTCAATATAATTA
The DNA here is from genome assembly GCA_009830355.1 of Cherax destructor. NCBI lineage: Eukaryota > Metazoa > Arthropoda > Malacostraca > Decapoda > Parastacidae > Cherax > Cherax destructor. The sequence goes on from WNWK01021508.1 coordinate 31,691, forward strand.
GGCATTCATATGTTAATTAATTACAACAATACATGCTGGGTTCCATAGCCCCCATAACAAGTCCATAATACCCCATAACAACGGCTCCCCCCACCTGACTTTCTAATATGGCCACTGCGTGCCACCCAGTTTATTTTAAAGAAAAAGATTAAAGATTGAAGATTTTATTTCAAACAAACAAACAAATTTTATTTCATTGCATTTGTACATAGATATTTGTAGTTACAGTCATAAACTGAAATGCAAGGAGAGCCACTGACATGCCATGGCATTAGGGGCAGCTTAATCTAATGACTTATAGACTATGTACATAATGTTAGAGAAATTGATTGAGTTTATTCTAGTTATATATTTGTTCAAATTACAATATGATGATATTACATTGTAAAAATTGAAATTATCTTAAGGAAAATTACATTGAGCATTTTTTAAAGTACAGTGGACCCCCGAGTAACGAGCACCCCGGAAATTGTACAATTATGTAAGTATAATATTGTAAGTGCTTTTGTAAGTGTATTTTTGGGGGTCTGTAATGGACTAACCTACTTTACATTATTTCTTAAGGGAGTAAATTCGTTCGGTAATGGCACTTGAGCAGGCTTCTGGAATGAATTTTGCTTGTTTCTCGGGGGTCCACTGTAATTTATAGTATGAGTATTTAGTTTAGGGTGAGTAGGAGGTAACATTATAGTAACATATTAGTAAAAATTGAAATTATCTTATTGGAAAATAATATTGAGCATTTTTTAAAGTAATTTACAGTAATAGTACAGTGGTACCTCGAGTTACGATATTTTTTCGTTCGAGAATGCTGTTCAAGTGCCATTACCAAATGAATTTATCCCCATAAGGAATAATGTAAAATAGACTAGTCCTTTTACACCCCCAAAAATATACTCACAAAAGCATTTAAAAAAATAAACTTACATAAAAGGGCGATTTTGGGGACCATCGTAACTCGAGGTACCACTGTACAGTGGACCCCCGAGTTTCGTAAACCCCGGAAATCGTACATTTATATAATTATAATATTGTAAGTGCTTGTGGAAAAGTATTTTTGGGGGTCTGAAATAGACTAACCTACGTGACATTTTTCCTTAAGGGAGTAAATTCGTTCGGTAATGGCACTTGAGCAGACTTCAGGAGTGAAGTTTTTACGAAACTCGGGGGTCCACTGTATTTAGTTTAGGGTGAGTAGGTGGTTTTTGAGAAGAGTCTTAAATTGATTTTCAGACAAGGTTAGCTTAGTATTTACTGGTAATGAATTCCAGATTCTGGGGCCCTTTATGTGCATAGAATTTTTACATAGGTTGATATGGACTCGGGGTATATCAAAAAGTGATCTGTGTCTTCTGTTGTGGTCATGGGTCCTATTAAAGTTGGTGAGGAGAATTTTGAGCGGAGGGTTTATATTAGAGTGTAGAGTTTTATGTATGTAGTAGGCACAAGAATAGGTGTGGATGTTCTCTACGGTGAGTAGTTTTAGGCTTTTGAATATTGGTGGAGTATGCTGTCTAGAGTGGGAATTTGTTATCATTCTGACTGCAGCCTTTTGATGGGTTATGAGTGGTCTAAAATGATTTAATGTTGTTGATCCCCATGCACAGATTCCATAGGTGAGATAAGGGTAGATTAGTGAATGATATAGTGCAAGGAGAGCTGATTGAGGCAAATAGTAGCGTATCTTTGATAATATCCCTACTGTCTTTGAGATTTTATTGGAAATTTGTTGTATGTGTGTTTGAAATTTAAGGCTACTGTCAAGGTGAATTCCTAGGAATTTTCCCTTTGCGAGTCTTGTGATGGGTGAACCATTGAGCGTTATGTTAAGTGGAACATTTGTGGCTTTGTTTCCAAACTGTATGAAGTAGGTCTTGTCAGTATTGAGAGTAAGTTTGTTAGTCGTCATCCATGTTGATATTTTCTGTAATTCGGCATTAACAGTGTTGGCCAGTATGACTGGATTTGGGTGAGAGAAGACATATGTTTTTTTTTTTTTTTTTTCAACAAGTCGGCCGTCTCCCACCGAGGCAGGGTGACCCAAAAAGAAAGAAAATACCCAAAAAGAAAATACTTTCATCATCATTCAACACTCACCACACTCATACATAATCACTGTCTTTGCAGAGGAGCTCAGATACGACAGCTGAGAATTGTCCCTCCCAGCTGTCACTATCCCAGACCCCTCCTTTAAAGTGCAGGCATTGTACTTCCCATTTCCAGGACTCAAGTCCAATTAAATCAATTAACTGGTTTCCTGAATCCTTTCACAAAATGTTACCCTGCTCACACTCCAACAG
>WNWK01021509.1:0-33990 GCA_009830355.1 Cherax destructor
TGAGCCAAGGGTCTCCAAGCCTATGGGAACAAACATATAAGGATGGGCAAGTTCTCTGTATTTTCTAAACTTTTGGGACTCCCTGAAGCTGGCAGCTGCCCTGCTTCCTCCCTGGTGTATTGGAGATAGGTATCAGCCAAGGTAGATGCACATGTGTAGTCCCACACCACCTGCTTGGTGTCTGTCCAGGCTTGAAGGGTGATACCATCTGGACGCTTTTGGCTGCCATCAGATCTGTATAGTTGGGGTGGCTCCCTTACTGCTGGGCATCCGGCTGTTGTGAGGCTCCTCTTGATAATGTTATTAACCTCTTCATGTCTTGCAATCTTTCCCTCGGATTTACGACACACAAGACCATGGTACCCGAATCGGTCTGCTGCTTCACCGCCACAAATACACCTGTGTTCGGCGAGAATAGGGGCGGCAAGTCGAAAGGTAACACTAATGCGGATGGTCTGTGGGTGGAGGCGTGTGTCAAGGCTGGAGTTGGGAACAGCCAACAGAAAGTCCCCTGCATGGGGAGCTCTCACTGCCAGGAGGAGGGCTCTATCCTTCCTTGACACACTCTGAAGCATTGTTGAGGCTATATTCTCTACTATTGGGCCATCCAAGTGCGACTGTTGGTAGTTGTTGGGGAGAGCAGGTCTGGTTTCAGAGCCCGTTAGATTATCCCAGATCCTGGCTCCGTCAACGAACTTTTGGTCACGGACTTCAATCTTGTCCCTAAGATGTTCAGGGAGAATCGCTGCTACAAGCCCTCTGGATGCAATGCATGAAGACAGGAAAGAAGATAGCGCAATCTGTGATGACTTGAGGACACCAATGCCTCCTAGTCTGACTGGGAGTGTAGCTTGGTCCCACTGTCCATCTTCTAGAGTAAGGTTAAGTACTTTAGTAAAGATCTGCGTCAGGGTACTGTTTTATTTGTGCAGTATAGGGTTATCTTATGAAGGTGCACATCTTAGGAAATATGTCAACCTGGGCAGACTCAAACATTTTGTGAGAAGGTACACGGCATCATGGATGTCAAGACTGCCTATTCGTTGTTCCATTCTTCTCAATTCTTCCAGTTTCTTCCTGAGAATTGTGTCAATGGCATCGCTTCTCAGAGGTGCTCCAAGCAAGACACTATTTGTAGGGGCAATGACTGATGCTCCTGGTAGTTTTGATCTCACTTCTTCTATCACTTGTTGATTGACTGAGATGATTTCACATTTGGATGGATTCAGGCTGAGACGCATTTCCTGTCCCCGTGTCATCACCTGTGTAAGATCATCTAGAAGGGACTCCTTTGTACCTGCTAGTGTGCCATCATCCAGGAACCAGATGTTTAGCTCACTGGTCAGTCTGACTGTGATTTCCCTATTTCTATACAGAAGAGAAATGGTACCAGAGGATCCTCTTGCTGGACAACCTCTGATGATGTGATTTCATGCTCTCCAAACAGGAGCATTGATTCCTTGCTATATCCAGCTGAAACAAAAGGGAAGAGACCAGGAAATGTTCTTTTCAGATTAAATGCATTCTACTATACATACATACATATATATATATATATATATATATATATATATATATATATATATATATATATATATATATTATATATATATATATATATATATATATATATATATATATATCGGTTTATGTACACTTTCATCCCAATAAACCCATATTTGAGATTAAAATATTTGAGACTTGTGATGAACAGGTGACAAGCGGCCTTAATTAATGACCAGTCGTTGAGTCGATAAGCTTTATAATTCATTACCCAAGGAACCAGTGTTGTACATTATATATACACCGAGAAGTGAATGTCCCTCACTCTATGTTGAGAATTTTCTTTAATAATTATTTTGGTGATTAAAATATTCATAAGTGGCGGTGAAGAGGCTACATAGTGTCTTGTGTAGTTGATACACTTTACGCCCAGTTAACCAACATACACAGTGTGAGGTGGGCATCTCTTGTGTGTATACAAGAGTTACATTAATTCCAGGAAAAATGGTTGTAATTATAACTATAAGTTTTAAAGGGGTGGACTGGTAAGCCAGCTGAAGGCCTCGGTTAGATGACCAAAAGCTCCAGCTGCGGGTCATCATCTGACTAAAACCCGAGACAGGAAACACTTGTCCTGTTTCCTGACAAACGTTCGTAACCTAATTCCGGGAACACCGGGGTGTATGTCTCTCAGCATATAAAAAAATTCTTTCTATAAAGTGGCTTACCGTGGAGTATAGAATTATGGCTTACCGTGGAGTATAGAATTATGGCTTACCGTGGAGTATAGAATTATGGCTTTCCGTGGAGTATAGAATTATGGCTTTCCGTGCAGTATAGAATTATGGCTTACCGTGGAGTAAAGAATTATGGCTTACCGTGGAGTAAAGAATTATGGCTTACCGTGGAGTAAAGAATTATGGCTTACCGTGGAGTATAGAATTATGGCTTACTGTGGAGTAAAGAATTATGGCTTACCGTGGAGTAAAGAATTATGGCTTACCGTGGAGAAAAGAATTATGGCTTACCGTGGAGTATAGAATTATGGCTTACCGTGGAGTAAAGAATTATGGCTTACCGTGGAGTAAAGAATTATGGCTTACCGTGGAGTATAGAATTATGGCTTACCGTGGAGTATAGAATTATGGCTTACCGTGGAGTATAGAATTATGGCTTACCGTGGAGTATAGAATTATGGCTTACCGTGGAGTATAGAATTATGGCTTACCGTGGAGTATAGAATTAGAGTAACTGTCATATATAAACTACTATCTTAAAACTAACGTATAGTTACTAGACAATGAGATACACATAATACATGAGAATAAGAATACTTAGTTTATAATATATTGAAGGTATACAGTAATTTATATTAATGACGAAGCTAGGTAGCTGAAGTGATGCAAGAAACAATAAGTTTTATATAATAAATGAGAGTTGAAGAAAGGTTGAAACAACAACAATAGTGAATGAAAGTCAGGGTTTCAGGATTTGTTCGGTATAATAAAGTGTTGTTAGGATAACATTAAGGTAAGGAGGTGTTTTTTAAGAGTAACTTCGAGGTGGCTGGCAGACCAGGAGTCTCTGGAACACTCAGGCAGCGAGTTCCACGTTTTAGGTCCTTTTATACACACTGTGTTATTGCGCAGGTTGAGTCGGACAAGTGGATTATCAATCATAGAGATTTTTGTGTCTAGTGTTATGCTTGTGAGTTCTACTGTAACTATCAAGAAAGAGTTTCAGGGCTGAATTGAGTGTCCTGTATATGTAGTATGCACAGTAGTATGAGTGAATTTTATGTATATTAAGTAAGTTTAGACTTATGATGGGCGGTGGAATGTGTTACCCGCCACAAGACTGATCATCAGTACAGCAGCTGAGTTATTATTGACTTGAAGGATTTGCTGTGCTCGATCACCAGGCACAAATAGCATAGGTGAGGGATAAATTAAAGAGTAGCATAATGTTAGTATAGTGGTGTTTGAGGTACACAGTAACGTATCTTGGAGTGAATGCCAACTGATTTGGATTCCTCTTTTTATTATGTGCTGAATGTGGGTGTTGAATTTCAAGTTGTTGTGAAGGTACAGACCTAAGAACCTTCGTGTTGTTATACATGAGAGAACAGTTAATCATAACATTTAGTTGGACATTTGTAGCTCTGTTCCCAAACATCATGTAGATGGTCTTATCAATAATAAGAGTAAGTTTACTGGTAGTCATCAAGATTGATATCGTTACAAGCTCTTCAGTAACAGTTATAGAGAGTTCGTATTTAGGTTTGAGATGACAAAAGTTGTGTCATCTGCAAACAGAACAGATCTTAGTTGTTGAGATGCATTTCGGAGATCATTTATGTATATGAGAAAAAGCAGAGAGGGTAACAGGAGGATGGGCACCACTATGTCCACAGGTCGCGTTGTCGAGGGTATTCCCTTGATGGTGATGTATTGGTGTCTGTTGCTAAGGTAGGACTTTAGATACACAAGTGCATGACCTCTGCTGCCATAATGTTCAAGTTTAAGGTGCAGGATGTGTGGCCTACTGTATCGAAAACTTTCCTAATACCTATGAAGAGGCCTAGTGGATATTCGTTAATCTTAAGAGATGTGTAAAGGAAGTCTACCATTTTTATAAATGCATCATTTGTGTTTTCATTTGGTCTGAAACTAAATTGGCAGTGGTTGAGTATGAGTGATGCAGTGAATAGTATAATCTCTTGTGGATTAATTCTTCGAAGATTTTAATAGCAATGGCAGGTTAGATATAGGTCTGTAGTTATTTACGTCCGTCGGGTCTACATCTTCGTGTACTGGGTAACTCATGCTCTCTTAATCATTGCCGGGAATGTGTTGGTTTCTAATGATGAACAATATTGCAATGGTGGGTGACAATACACGAGCTGCTCTTTTGAACAATAGCGGTGGTACTTGAGCAGTGTTTCCTAACTTGTTTTAACAGAGAGTTTATTATCAAAGATAAGTTGGAGCCAGATAGAGTCTGGAAACTTCAATCTCCAGCATTGGTACTTGGGATTTTGCTGGGAACGCTTGACGTTCCTCAACCTGTACTCCCTAGAACACAGGCGGGAGAGATACATGATACACTTGGGAAATCCTAGAGGGATTAGTACTAAGCTTCCACACGAAAATCACTCCCTATAAAAGGAAAAGACTCGGCAGACGATGCAACATCTCCCCAATGAAAAGCAGGGGCGCCACTAGCACGATAAGAGACAACACAATAAGTGTCCGGGGCCCAAGACTGTTCAACTGCCTCCCAGCATACATAAGGGGGATTACCAATAGACCCCTGGCTGTCTTCAAGCAGGCACTGAACAGGCACCTAAAGTCAGTAGCTGACCAGCCGGACTGCGGTTCGTACGCCGGTTTGCTTGCTGCCAACAGTAACAGCCTGGTTGATCAGACCCTGATCCACCATGAGGCGTGGTCACAGACCGGGCCGTGGGGGCGTTGACCCCCGGGGCCCTCTCCAGGTAAACTCCAGGTATGATAAAGAAGAAATCATTTAATGTATTGACTGTTTCAGTAGGCTGGATATGGGGCTCAGTGGGTTTGGTTAGGACAAAATCTCTGGTTTTGGTCGATTTCCGAGAACCCAGGATTTGGGAGAGTGTGTTTCAGGTCATATTCTTCATATCATCTTTTATTTCAATGAAGCTGCTAGCATTATACAGTAGTTTAGACCTCATTATTAGTTTGGTAAGTACTGATATATAGTTTTTGGTTTGTTTTTTTAGGTATTAAACTCAGTCTATTGTTTTTCATGGTTATGTTTTTTATCAGTGGATCTGAGGACGGTATTTGTTAGTCATGGACTAAGTCGCTTCGTTGTGATCTACTTAGTTTTAATAGGACAATGTCTACTGTAAAGGCTTTGTAACTTTTTACAGAAATAAGTCACTCTAGCTGACTTTTTTGGGTTATCCCAGGTTCTTTACACATATACTGCTATGTATGGTAATCTATGTGACTGTATTTGCATATACCTGAATAAACTTATTTACTTACTAATGACCCATTCGCCAACGCCGCTGTCATCGGTAAAGTGTGTGCCAGTCATTGTAACTTACTGCCGTAGTGAAGTTATTTATGATGGCATCATACTAGTGTTAAGTTAACACATGTTGGTTAAGAGGAAGGTGAGGTAGTGATCAGTAGTATTGTCTGTGATTATTCTTGCTTTGAGAGGAGCTATTATGTCTGTCCAGGTAGTCAAGTGAGATTGTACTTGTCTCGGTGATTCTTGTTGGCTCAGTTATAGCTGGTATAAGCAAGAAATTATCCAGACTGTTAAGTAAGTCAGTTACTTGAGGGTCCTCGGTTTAAACAAAGCTTACGTCACCACCAAGTATTAGATGTTTCAGTGCTTATTAGTTATTAGGTTCTTTAGGTTATTAGGTTCTTTAGGTTGGAGTATCAGTATGAGGTAACCCGTAGACTACTACAACTTTGATGGGGTCTTTAGATTTTTCGCTGTAAAGTTGACAAATATATTTTCACCTACGGGGTCCCGCAGCTCGATCGCTAACGCACACAGCTCACACTCTGAGGTCCGGAGATCGAATCTCCTCCGGTACGGCTGGAAAACATTAGGGACGTGTTTCCATAAGACATCTGCTGTCCCTGTTAACCCATCATTTAGGAGGCCTGGTCGTGGGCCGGGCCGCAGGGCGTTGTTCCCCGGAATGCCCTCCAGGTAGACTCCAGGTAGACCATATTCATCTTTGACACACGTGGAGTTACTGCGTATTAGTTCATTATAGAAGGTAGGTAGGTAGGTAAGGTTCGTCAGGAAACAAGACAAGTGTTTCCTGACGTGGGTCTTATTCACATGAATACCCGCCACTGTAGCTTTTGGTCATCTGACCGACGCCTTCCACTGGCTTACCCATCCACCACTTTAAAAAAAATGGTTATATTTTAGCCATTAGCTATTTCATTAGAGTAGTAGATGACAATCCCTTCCCTGATTGATTACAACTCCAGTTATGAATGGCTGTGTACCTACGTAAGGTAAACATGTCTCTTGTGTCATGTTTAAGCCAGGTTCAGTAGGAATAATAAAATATATTTTAGCATTTAGAGAACGTAGCAGCGCTGGGAGGTCATCATAGCAGCGCTGGGAGGTCATCATAGCAGCGCTGGGAGGTCATCATAGCAGCGGTGGGAGGTCATCATAGCAGTGCTGTGAAGTCATCATAGCAGTGCTAGGAGGTCATCATAACAGCGGTGGGAGGTCATCATAGCAGCGCTGGGAGGTCATCATAACAGCGCTGGGAGGTCATCATAGCAGCGCTGGGAGGTCATCATAGCAGTGGTGGGAGGTCATCATAGCAGCGCTGGGAGGTCATCATAGCAGCGCTGGGAGGTCATCATAGCAGCGCTGGGAGGTTATCATTGCAGCGGTGGGAGGTCATCATAGCAGCACTGGGAGGTTATCATTGCAGTGGTGGGAGGTCATCATAGCAGCACTGGGAGGTTATCATTGCAGCGGTGGGAGGTCATCATAGCAGCGGTGGGAGGTCATCATAGCAGTGGTGGCAGGTCATCATAGCAGCGCTGTGAGGTTATCATTGCAGCACTGGGAGGTTATCATTGCAGTGGTGGGAGGTCATCATAGCAGCACTGGGAGGTCATCATAGCAGTGGTGGGAGGTCATCATAGCAGCACTGGGAGGTTATCATTGCAGTGGTGGGAGGTCATCATAGCAGCGGTGGGAGGTCATCATAGCAGCACTGGGAGGTCATCATAGCAGCGCTGGGAGGTCATCATAGCAGCGGTGGGAGGTCATCATAGCAGCGGTGGGAGGTCATCATAGCAGTGGTGGGAGGTCATCATAGCAGCGCTGGGAGGTCATCATAGCAGCGGTGGGAGGTCATCATAGCAGCGATGGGAGGTCATCATAGCAGCGCTGGGAGGTCATCATAGCAGCGCTGGGAGGTCATCATAGCAGCGCTGGGAGGTCATCATAGCAGCGCTGGGAGGTCATCATAGCAGCGCTGGGAGGTCATCATAGCAGCGCTGGGAGGTCATCATAGCAGCGCTGGGAGGTCAACATAGCAGCGGTGGGAGGTCATCATAGCAGTGGTGGGAGGTCACCATAGCAGCGCTGGGAGGTCATCATAGCAGCGCTGGGAGGTCATCATAGCAGCGGTGGGAGGTCATCATAGCAGCGGTGGGAGGTCATCATAGCAGCGCTGGGAGGTCATCATAGCAGCGGTGGGAGGTTATCATAGCAGTGGTGGGAGGTCATCATAGCAGTGGTGGGAGGTCATCATAGCAGCGCTGGGAGGTCATCATAGCAGCGATGGGAGATCATCATAGCAGCGCTGGGAGGTCATCATAGCAGCGCTGGGAGGTCATCATAGCAGCGGTGGGAGGTCATCATAGCAGCGGTGGGAGGTCATCATAGCAGCGCTGGGAGGTCATCATAGCAGCGCTGGGAGGTCATCATAGCAGCGCTGGGAGGTCATCATAGCAGCGGTGGGAGGTCATCATAGCAGTGGTGGGAGGTCATCATAGCAGCGGTGGGAGGTCATCATAGCAGCAGCAGTGTGAGGTCATCATAGCAGCGGTGGGAGGTCATCATAGCAGCGGTGGGAGGTCATCATAGCAGCTGGAGGTCATCATAGCAGCGTGGGAGGTCATCATAGCAGCGCTGGAGGTCATCATAGCAGCGTGGGAGGTCATCATAGCAGCGTGGGAGGTCATCATAGCAGCGGTGGGAGGTCATCATAGCAGCGCTGGAGGTCATCATAGCAGCGTGGGAGGTCATCATAGCAGCGTGGAGGTCATCATAGCAGCGTGGGAGGTCATCATAGCAGCGTGGGAGGTCATCATAGCAGCGGTGGAGGTCATCATAGCAGCCTGGAGGTCATCATAGCAGCGGTGGAGGTCATCATAGCAGCGGTGGAGGTCATCATAGCAGCGTGGAGGTCATCATAGCAGCGTGGGAGGTCATCATAGCAGCGCTGGGAGGTCATCATAGCAGCTGGAGGTCATCATAGCAGCGGTGGGAGGTCATCATAGCAGCGCTGGAGGTCATCATAGCAGCGGTGGAGGTCATCATAGCAGCGGTGGGAGGTCATCATAGCAGCGTGGGAGGTCATCATAGCAGCGTGGAGGTCATCATAGCAGCGGTGGGAGGTCATCATAGCAGCGTGGGAGGTCATCATAGCAGCGGTGGAGGTCATCATAGCAGCGTGGGAGGTCATCATAGCAGCGGTGGGAGGTCATCATAGCAGCGTGGAGGTCATCATAGCAGCGGGGAGGTCATCATAGCAGCGGTGGAGGTCATCATAGCAGCGGTGGGGTCATCATAGCAGCGTGGGAGGTCATCATAGCAGCGGTGGGAGGTCATCATAGCAGCGCTGGGAGTCATCATAGCAGCGCTGGAGGTCATCATAAGTGGAGGTCATCTAGCAGCTGGGAGGTCATCATACAGCGTGGGAGGTCATCATAGCAGCGGTGGAGGTCATCATAGCAGCGCTGGGAGGTCATCATAGCAGCGCTGAGGTCATCATAGCAGCTGGGAGGTCATCATAGCAGCGCTGGGAGGTCATCATAGCAGCGTGGAGTCATCATAGCGGCTGGAGGTCATCATAGCAGCGCTGGAGGTCATCATGCAGCGCTGAGGTCATCATAGCAGCGCTGGGAGTCATCATAGCAGCTGGGAGGTCATCATAGCAGCGGTGGGACGTCATCATAGCAGCTGGAGGTCATCATGCACACTGAGAGGTATCATAGCACTGGGAGGTATCATTGCAGCGCTGGGAGGTCATCATACAGTGGGAGGTCATCATAGCAGCGCTGGAGGTATCATGCAGCGGTGGGAGGTCATCATAGCAGCCTGGGAGGTCATCATGCAGCTGGAGGTCATCATAGCAGGTGGAGGTCATCATAGCAGCTGGGGGTTACAGCGCTGGGAGGTCATCATAGCAGCGGTGGGAGGTCATCATGCAGGGTGGAGGTCATCATAGCAGCGCTGGGAGGTATCAAGCGGTGGAGGTCATCATAGCAGCCTGGAGGTTATCATGCAGTGGTGGAGGTCATCATAGCAGCGTGGGAGGTCATCATGCAGCCTGGAGGTCATCGCAGCGCTGGGAGGTCATCATAGCAGCGGTGGGAGGTCATCAGCAGCGTGGGAGGTCATCAAGCAGCGTGGGAGGTCATCATGCAGGTGGGAGGTCACATAGCAGCGCTGGGAGGTCATCTAGCAGCGCTGGAGGTCATCATAGCAGCGCTGGGAGGTCATCATGCAGCTGGGAGGTCATCATAGCAGCGCTGGGAGGTCATCATAGCAGCGTGGAGTCATCATAGCAGCTGGGAGGTCATCAAGCAGCGTGGAGGTCATCAGCAGTGGGAGGTCCCTAGCAGCGCTGGAGTCATCATAGCAGCGCTGGGAGGTCATCATAGCAGCGCTGGGAGGTCATCATAGCAGCGGTGGGAGGTCATCATAGCAGCGTGGAGGTCTCATAGCAGCGGTGGAGTTATCAGCAGGGTGGGAGGTCATCATAGCATGGTGGAGGTCATCATAGCAGCGCTGGGAGGTCATCATAGCAGCATGGGAGGTCATCATAGCAGCGCTGGGAGGTCATCACAGCAGCGTGGGAGGTCATCATAGCAGCGGTGGGAGGTCATCATAGCAGCGGTGGGAGGTCATCATAGCAGCGTGGAGGTCATCATAGCAGCGCTGGGAGGTCATCATAGCAGCGCTGGGAGGTCATCATAGCAGCGGTGGGAGGTCATCATAGCAGTGGTGGGAGGTCATCATAGCAGCGCTGGGAGGTCATCATAGCAGCGTGGAGGTCATCATAGCAGCGGTGGGAGGTCATCATAGCAGCAGCTGGGAGGTCATCATAGCAGCGTGGGAGGTCATCATAGCAGCGCTGGGAGGTCATCATAGCAGCGGTGGAGGTCATCATAGCAGCGGTGGGAGGTCATCATAGCAGCGCTGGGAGGTCATCATAGCAGCGCTGGGAGGTCATCATAGCAGCGTGGAGGTCATCATAGCAGCGTGGGAGGTCATCAGCAGCGGTGGAGGTCATCATAGCAGCGCTGGGAGGTCATCATAGCAGCGGTGGGAGGTCATCATAGCAGCGTGGGAGGTCATCATAGCAGCGCTGGGAGGTCATCATAGCAGCGTGGGAGGTCATCATAGCAGCGCTGGGAGGTCATCATAGCAGCCTGGGAGGTCATCATAGCAGCGGTGGGAGGTCATCATAGCAGCGGTGAGAGGTCATCATAGCAGCGGTGGAGGTCATCATAGCAGCGGTGGGAGGTCATCATGCAGCGTGGGAGGTCATCATAGCAGCGCTGGGAGGTCATCATAGCAGCGGTGGGGTCATCATAGCAGCGCTGGGAGGTCATCATAACAGCGCTGGGAGGTCATCATAGCAGCGCTGGGAGGTCATCATAGCAGCGCTGGGAGGTCATCATAGCAGCGGTGGGAGGTCATCATAGCAGCGCTGGGAGGTCATCATAGCAGCGCTGGAGGTCATCATAGATCTTACTCAGGTATCTAATGTTGTAGCTGAATATTGATATATTCGTAGTGTTGGTCAAGACAACTTTTGCTTGACTTGCTGCCAGTATAGACAAGTCTCAGACAAGTATTAATTACCGTTTTGATACGATAGGATATTTAAATCGGGGTCAATATTAGCGTTAATGAACTATGAAGTAGGATTAGTGAAGGATGAGGCAGAGGTGTCAGTAATTCAACACTAGTCTTATGAACACTGAAGCAGAGGTGTCAGTAGTTCAACACTAGTCTTATGAACACTGAAGCAGAGGTGTCAGTAGTTCAACACTAGTCTTATGAACACTGAAGCAGAGGTGTCAGTAGTTCAACACTAGTCTTATGAACACTGAGCAGAGGTTCAGTAGTTCAACACTAGTCTTATGAACACTGAGACAGAGGTGTCAGTAGTTCAACACAAGTCTTATGAACACTGAGGCAGAGGTGTCAGTAGTTCAACACTAGTCTTATGAACACTGAGGCAGAGGTATCAGTAGTTCAACACTAGTCTTATGAACACTGAGGCAGAGGTGTCAGTAGTTCAACACTAGTCTTATGAACACTGAGGCAGAGTGTCAGTAGTTCAACACTAGTCTTATGAACACTGAGGCAGAGGTGTCAGTAGTTCAACACAAGTCTTATGAACACTGAGGCAGAGGTGTCAGAGTTCAACACTAGTCTTATGAACACTGAGGCAGAGGTGTCAGTAGTTCAACACAGTCTTATGAACACTGAGGCAGAGGTGTCAGTAGTTCAACACTAGTCTTATGAACACTGAGGCAGAGGTGTCAGTAGTTCAACACTAGTCTATGAACACTGAGGCAGAGGTGTCAGTAGTTCAACACAAGTCTTATGAACACTGAGGCAGAGGTGTCAGTAGTTCAACACTAGTCTTATGAACACTGAGGCAGAGGTGTCAGTAGTTCAACACTAGTCATATGAACACTGAGGCAGAGGTATCAGTAGTTCAACACAGTCTTATGAACACTGAGGCAGAGGTATCAGTAGTTCAACACTAGTCTTATGAACACTGAGGCAGAGGTGTCAGTAGTTCAACACTAGTCTTATGAACACTGAGGCAGAGGTGTCAGTAGTTCAACACTAGTCTTATGAACACTGAGGCAGAGGTATCAGTAGTTCAACACTAGTCTTATGAACACTGAGGCAGAGGTGTCAGTAGTTCAACACTAGTCTTATGAACACTGAGGCAGAGGTGTCAGTAGTTCAACACTAAGTCTTATGAACACTGTGGCAGAGGTGTCAGTAGTTCAACACTAGTCTTATGAACACTGAGGCAGAGGTGTCAGTAGTTCAACACAAGTCTTATGAACACTGTGGCAGAGGTGTCAGTAGTTCAACACAAGTCTTATGAACACTGAGGCAGAGGTGTCAGTAGTTCAACACAAGTCTTATGAACACTGTGGCAGAGGTGTCAGTAGTTCAACACAAGTCTTATGAACACTGAGGCAGAGGTGTCAGTAGTTCAACACTAGTCTTATGAACACTGAGGCAGAGGTGTCAGTAGTTCAACACAAGTCTTATGAACACTGAGGCAGAGGTGTCAGTAGTTCAACACTAGTCTTATGAACACTGAGGCAGAGGTGTCAGTAGTTCAACACAGTCTTATGAACACTGAGGCAGAGGTTCAGTAGTTCAACACTAGTCTTATGAACACTGAGGCAGAGGTGTCAGTAGTTCAACACAAGTCTTATGAACACTGAGGCAGAGGTGTCAGTAGTTCAACACAAGTCTTATGAACACTGAGGCAGAGGTGTCAGTAGTTCAACACTAGTCTTATGAACACTGAGGCAGAGGTGTCAGTAGTTCAACACTACTTAGATGTCATGAGTATTCATGACAAAATACAATCTGCTATGAGAAACAAGAACAATGTACAGAATACAAGTCTATGATACAATAACTTATAACAAAATAAGGTAAAAAAAATTACCTAAGTAAATAAATTAATGTAAGTTAAAACAAATAAACAATAAACTAGTAAATGGAATATATAAAACACGAATTTATCTATAATAAAGTGCAAAGAGCAAAATAATTAATCAGTAACAAACAAGGTGATGGAATGGCACCATTAATGGCACAGTAATAAGGTATGGTACCATTGCACTGTACCTGGACTATGGTATAATCTCTGGACTGTTCAGTCTGAGACAAGTTGTGTTACTAAGGAAGCTTACTAGGTCATGTTCATTAGTTACTTCATACCAGCGACTTGTGGCTGGTGTTGTTATTATGATCTTACCACCGCTGCTGAAATACTGATCAGTGTTGTTATTATGATCTTACCACCGCTGCTGAAATACTGATCAGTGTTGTCATTATGATCTTACCACGCTGCTGAAATACTGATCAGTGTTATATATCTTACCACCGCTGTAAATACTGATCAGTGTTGTCATATGATCTTACCGCTGCTGAAATACTGCGCTGCTCAAACACTGATCAGTGTTGTTATTATGATCTTACCACCGCTGCTGAAATACTGATCAGTGTTGTCATTATGATCTTACCACCGCTGCTGAAATACTGCGCTGCTCAAACACTGATCAGTGTTGTTATTATGATCTTACCACCGCTGCTCAAACACTGATCAGTGTTGTCATTATGATCTTACCACCGCTGCTGAAACACTGATCAGTGTTGTTATTATGATCTTACCACCGCTGCTGAAATACTGATCAGTGTTGTCATTATGATCTTACCACCGCTGCTGAAATACTGCGCTGCTCAAACACTGATCAGTGTTGTTTTATGATCTTACCACCGCGTGAAATACTGATCAGTGTTGTCATTATGATCTTACCACCGCTGCTGAAATACTGCGCTGCTCAAACACTGATCAGTGTTGTTATTATGATCTTACCACCGCTGCTGAAATACTGATCAGTGTTGTTATTATGATCTTACCACCGCTGCTCAAACACTGATCAGTGTTGTCATTATGATCTTACCACCGCTGCTGAAACACTGATCAGTGTTGTTATTATGATCTTACCACCGCTGCTGAAATACTGATCAGTGTTGTCATTATGATCTTACCACCGCTGCTGAAATACTGCGCTGCTCAAACACTGATCAGTGTTGTTATTATGATCTTACCACCGCTGCTGAAATACTGATCAGTGTTGTTATTATGATCTTACCACCGCTGCTCAAACACTGATCAGTGTTGTCATTATGATCTTACCACCGCTGCTGAAACACTGATCAGTGTTGTTATTATGATCTTACCACCGCTGCTGAAACACTGATCAGTGTTGTTATTATGATCTTACCACCGCTGCTGAAACACTGATCAGTATTGTTATTATGATCTTACCACCGCTGCTGAAATACTGATCAGTGTTGTCATTATGATCTTACCACCGCTGCTCAAACACTGATCAGTGTTGTCATTATAATCATCTTTGAGTTTCCTCAGTCTATACAAAGGTTTCGCAACACTTTATGGTGTAGCAAGAACTAAGTGGGTCTCGTTTCTTCACCTGGAATATTGGTATTACATTTGGTTTATAGTGAGAGTTTGATGCCTCTTTGAGAGAGTAAAGTATTCATAACTGGTGGTTAAGAGGATACATACATCACCATCTGTAGTAGATAAACTTTCAACACAGTTAACCAGCCCACCAGCGCCTCTCAACAAAAAAAAAAAAAAAGGTTTGAAACGCGAATCTCAGAAGTTGTTGAGCCAATTATACCCATGTCTTCCTTTACATTAATATTCCCATTGACGTTCTATACGCTGTCCCAGTCTATCTCATCTCCCCATACATGATGCTGCAACACCCCACCATACATGCTGCTGCAACACCCCACCATACATGCTGCTGCAACACCCACCATACATGCTGCTGCAACACCCCACCATACATGCTGCTGCAACACCCCACCATACATGCTGCTGCAACACCCCACCATACATGATGCTGCAACACTTCACCATACATGATGCTGCAACACCCCACCATACATGATGCTGCAACACCTCACCATACATGCTGCTGCAACACCCCACCATACATGCTGCTGCAACACCCCACCATACATGATACTGCAACACCCCACCATACATGATGCTGCAACACTTCACCATACATGATGCTGCAACACCCCACCATACATGATGCTGCAACACCCCACCATACATGATGCTGCAACACTTCACCATACATGATGCTGCAACACCCCACCATACATGATGCTGCAACACCTCACCATACATGCTGCTGCAACACCTCACCATACATGCTGCTGAAACACCTCACCATACATGATGCTGCAACACCCCACCATACATGATGCTGCAACACCTCACCATACATGATGCTGCAACACCCCACCATACATGATACTGCAACACCTCACCATACATGATGCTGCAACACCCCACCATACATGATGCTGCAACACCTCACCATACATGATGCTGCAACACCCCACCATACATGTCATATACCACAGGGCTTTATTGAGCATGTGTTGATGTGGAGCTCTAGCTGCTGGTCCCGTGGGTGTGTTCACCTGTGTGAGTAGAGCACCAGCTGTTGGTCCCGTAGGTGTGTTCACCTGAGTGGGTGAAGTAGAGCTCCAGCTGCTGGTCCTGTGGGAGTGTTCACCTGTGTGGGTGGAGTAGAGCTATAGCTCCTGGGTCGCCGAATGCTGTCGATTGCATCCAGAGGAAAAATATATATGCAAATGTCCTGATGGAAGTATACTACTGTTGGGTATAGAGATTTATAATAATAATAATAAAAGAAGAAGAGAAGAAGAAGAAGGAAGAAGAAGGAAGAAGAAGAAGAAGAAGAAGAAGAAGAAGAAGAAGAAGGAAGAAGGAAGAAGAAGAAGAAGAAGAAGAAGAAGAAAGGAGAAGAAGGAAGAAGAAGAAGAAGAAGAAGAAGAAGAAGAAGAAGGAAGAGAAGGAAGAAGAAGAAGAAGAAGAAGAAAGAAGAAGAAGAAGAAGAAGAAGAAGAAGAAGAAGAAGAAAAGAAGAAGAAGAAGAAGAAGAAAAGAAGAAGAAGAGAAGAAGAAGAAGAAGAAGAAGAAGAAGAAGAGAGAAGAGAGAAGAAGAAGAAGAAGAAGAAGAAGAAGAAGAAGAAGAGAGAAGAAGAAGAAGAAGAGAGAAAAAGGAAGAAGAAGAAGAAGAAGAAGAAGAAAGAAGAAGAAGAAGAAGAAGAAGAAGAAGAAAGAAGAGAAAAGAAGAAGAAGAAGAAGAAGAAGAAGAAGAAGAAGAAGAAGAAGAAGAGAGAAGAAAGAGAAGAAAGAAGAAGAAGAAGAAGAAGAAAAAAAGAAGAAGAAGAGAAGAAGAGAAGAAGAAAGAGAGAAGAAGAGGAAAGAAGAAGAAGAAGAAGAAGAGAAGAGAAGAAGAAAAGAAAAAAAAAGAGAAGAAAGAGAAGAGAGGAAGAAGAAGAAGAAGAGAAGAAGAAAAAAGAAGAAGAAAAGAGAAGAAGAGAGGAAGAAGAAGAAGAAGAAGAAAAGAAGAAGAAGAAGAAGAAGAAGAAGAAGAAGAAGAAGAAGAAGAAGAGAGAAAGAAAGAAGAAGAAGAAGAAGAAGAGGAAGAAGAAGGCAGTAGAGGTAATCAGGATACATAGTGTCAGGGATCCATGTCAGCCACGAGGTATAAACAATGATAAGAGTATACATCTCAGTATACATACACAGTGGTGTCTATCCCAGACTATATGTATCATGTGGTGTATATATGGTGTATATGTATATAAACTGCCATTCATTCATGTTATCCCAGGGTATATATACTGAATGGAATGTATCTCCTAGTGTATATACACCGAAATTTATATATCTCAGGGTATATATAGTAAGCTGTTATACCTTCCAAGAACACTGACACCAAGACATATCTCCCAGTATATTCACTGGGCGAATTATATATCCTAGTGTATATACTGAGAGTTATGTATCTGCCAGTAGTTGTAGTGCAAGTAGTAGTAATGGTGATAGTGGTAGTGGTGGTAGTAGTAGTAGTAGAGTAGTAGTAATAGTGATAGTGGTAGTGGTGGTAGTCAGGTATATACAAGAGTTAATGGTGATAGTGGTAGTAGTAGTAGTAGTATAGCAGAGTATGGATAGTGGTAGTAGTAGTAGTCAGTAAGTTGCAGTAATGGATGAAACAGTGAGTGGTGATGGCGGTAGTAGTAGTAGTAGAATTATAGAAGTACTACAAGAAATAGTAGTAGTAGTAGTAGTTACAGGTATATTAACAAGAGTTTAACAGGTACACCAGTGGTAGTGGTCAGTAAAGTGTTGCAGGTCTGGATAAACTTACATGGTAGTGGTCAGTAAAGTGTTGCAGGTCTGGATAAACTTACATGGTAGTGGTCAGTAAAGTGTTGCAGGTCTGGATAAACTTGCATGGTAGTGGTCAGTAAAGTGTTGCAAGTCTGGATAAACTTACATGGTAGTGGTCAGTAAAGTGTTGCAGGTCTGGATAAACTTACATGGTAGTGGTCAGTAAAGTGTTGCAGGTCTGGATAAACTTACATGGTAGTGGTCAGTAAAGTGTTGCAGGTCTGGATAAACTTACGTGGTAGTGGTCAGTAAAGTGTTGCAGGTCTGGATAAACTTACGTGGTAGTGGTCAGTAAAGTGTTGCAGGTCTGGATAAACTTACGTGGTAGTGGTCAGTAAAGTGTTGCAGGTCTGGATAAACTTACGTGGTAGTGGTCAGTAAAGTGTTGCAGGTCTGGATAAACTTACTGGTAGTGGTCAGTAAAGTGTTGCAGGTCTGGATAAACTTACGTGGAGTGGTCAGTAAAGTGTTGCAGGTCTGGATAAACTTGCATGGTAGTGGTCAGTAAAGTGTTGCAGGTCTGGATAAACTTACTGGTAGTGGTCAGTAAAGTGTTGCAGGTCTGGATAAACTTACTGGTAGTGGTCAGTAAAGTGTTGCAGGTCTGGATAAACTTACTGGTAGTGGTCAGTAAAGTGTTGCAGGTCTGGATAAACTTACGTGGAGTGGTCAGTAAAGTGTTGCAGGTCTGGATAAACTTACGTGGTAGTGGTCAGTAAAGTGTTGCAGGTCTGGATAAACTTACTGGAGTGGTCAGTAAAGTGTTGCAGGTCTGGATAAACTTACGTGGTAGTGGTCAGTAAAGTGTTGCAGGTCTGGATAAACTTACTGGTAGTGGTCAGTAAAGTGTTGCAGGTCTGGATAAACTTACTGGTAGTGGTCAGTAAAGTGTTGCAGGTCTGGATAAACTTACTGGTAGTGGTCAGTAAAGTGTTGCAGGTCTGGATAAACTTACTGGTAGTGGTCAGTAAAGTGTTGCAGGTCTGGATAAACTTACTGGTAGTGGTCAGTAAAGTGTTGCAGGTCTGGATAAACTTGCATGGTAGTGGTCAGTAAAGTGTTGCAGGTCTGGATAAACTTACGTGGTAGTGGTCAGTAAAGTGTTGCAGGTCTGGATAAACTTACATGGTAGTGGTCAGTAAAGTGTTGCAGGTCTGGATAAACTTACATGGTAGTGGTCAGTAAAGTGTTGCAGGTCGGGATAAACTTACGTGGTAGTGGTCAGTAAAGTGTTGCAGGTCTGGATAAACTTACATGGTAGTGGTCAGTAAAGTGTTGCAGGTCTGGATAAACACACATTTCTTATACACTGGAATCACATTATGCACTTCTCTCTAATATACATTCTGCTATAATATATATTTGTCTATAATCATACACTCCTCTATTATATACTCTCCTCTATAATGATGTTCACACTACAGTTCACAAATTGTTCACTGCCCAGATGTTAACAATTTTATTAATGAGTTATCTCTATAATTAACTCACGTTGACACTGTGTATATGAGGGCATCTAGTCTTATGTGGCACTGTTGATAGTTACATGCAGGTGAGTGCCAGGGTGTTGCAGGTAGGTGCTGGCACCACGGTGGTCCAGCTTATACTGGCACTGGCACTGCTACTCTGCTCCAGAGTGCCAAGGAGACGCGCAGCGCCGTCCACTTAAATTATACAACAAATGTGTCCAACCAGATTATTGAACAAAAACTTCCCCGTCTCTGGTAATGAAGAATTCATTTATAAAACTAGCTGGGAGAAAGGTATCCCTGTATCTGTTAAACCCAGCCTCCTCTACCTCGCAAAAGGAATAGTGCAGAGTGATCATACAGTTTTAATTCAACTAAATAAAAAAATATGTATGCGTGTTTGTACATACGTATTTTTTCATATTTAAAAATTAAATATTATCAAATTTTAAATACCCAAGTATGGAAGACTTAATACCCAGGCATTAATAATAATAATAATAATAATAATAATAATAATAATAATAATAATATATTTTATTTTACTACAAGTACATGTACATGGTATACAGGCCTAGCTGACATCAGTGACATACTACTATATAGAAAGTCCCTTGTTATGCTGAGCATTTCGGGCAGATTAGGTCAGTGTCCTAGGATGCGACTCACACCAGTCGACTAACACCCAGGTACCCATTTTACTGATGGGGAACATAGACAACAGGTGTAAAGAAACACGTCCAATGTTTCTGCCCTGGCTGGGAATCGAACCCAGGCCCTCGCCGTGTGAAGCGAGAGCTTTACCCACCAGACCACCAGATATTAAGACTTTTAATACCCAGGAATTAAAAAAACTGACTTTGTGATACAAATCTGAAGATTTTTAAAACAATCCCGTGAACATCAGGAATGGCCTATATAATCCTGGACAGAAAGTTGCTGTACATGTCAGTTTCTGTACAAACCTTCAAGTAGATGACTCAGGGTCCCAGAGCTACATCTAAAACTGAAGTATTTATAACAATATTTATATTAAACCATAAAGTGTTTATGTCAATGTCTCAAGTTTAAACATTCCGTTAACAGTAAATGTACCGTTGTCAAGTTTTAGAAACTCATAATAATGATCATAATAATAATAATAATAATAATAATAATAATAATAATAATAATAAGAAGAAGAAGAAGAAGAAGAAGAAGAAGAAGAAGAAGAAGAAGAAGAAGAAGAAGAAGAAGAAGAAGAAGAAAAAAAAAAATATTAACACATCGGCCGATTCCCACCAAGGCAGGGTGGCCCGTAAAAGAAAAACTTTCATCATCATTCACTCCATCACTGTCTTACCAGAGGGGTGCTTTACACTACAGTTATAAAACTGCAACATTAACACCCCCTCCTTCAGAGTGCAGACACTGTACTTCCCATCTCCAGGACTCAAGTCCGGCCTGCCGGTTTCCCTGAATCCCTTCATAAATGTTACCTTGCTCACACTCCAACAGCACGTCAAGTACTAAAAACCATTTGTTTTAATTCACTCCTATCAAATACGCTCACGCATGCTTGCTGGAAGTCCAAGCCCCTCGCACACAAAACCTCCTTTACCCCCTCCCTCCAACCTTTTCTAGGCCGACCCCTACCCCTACCTTACTCTTTCTTATATTCACTTTTAATTTCCTTCTTTTACATACCCTACCAAACTCATCCACCAACCTCTGCAACTTCTCTTCAGAATTTCCCAAAAGCACAGTGTCATCAGCAAAAAGCAACTGAGACTATGGGAAAGTTCAGAATGGGTGTGGGAGTGCTCTGGGAGAGTACAGGATGGGTGTGGGAGTGCTCTGGGATAGTACTGGATGGGTGTGGGAGTGCTCTGGGAGAGTACAGGATGGGTATGGGACTGCTCTGGGAGAGTACAGGATGGGTGTGAGAGTGTTAGATTCTTTATCTTTTAACCCCACACCTCTTGCCAACACCCGAGCATTCACTTCTCTTACAACCCCATCTATAAATATATTGAACAACCACGGTGACATCACACATCCCTGTTTAGGGCCTACTTTTACTGGGAAATAATCTCCTCTCTCCTACACACTCTAACCTGAGCCTCACTATCCTCATAAAAACTCTTCGCTGCTTTCAGTAACCTACCTCCTATTCCATACACTTGCAACATCTGCCACATTGCCCCCCTATCCACCCTATCATACGCCTTTTCCAAATCCATAAATGCCACAAAAACCTCTTTACCCTTATCCAAATACTGTTCACCTATATGTTTCACTGTAAACACTTGGTCTACACACCCCCTACCTTTCCTAAAGCCTCCTTGTTCATCTGCTATCCTGCTCTCCGTCTTACTCTTAATTCTTTCAATAATAACTCTACTATACACTTTACCAGGTATACTCAACATACTTATTCCCCTATAATTTTTGCACTCTCTTTTGTCCCCTTTGCCTTTTTACAAAAGAACAATACACGCTCTCTGCCAATTCCTAGGTACCTTACCCTCTTCCATACATTTATTAAATAAAAGCACCAACCACTCCAAAACTATATCCCCACCTGCTTTTAATATTTCTATCTTTATCCCATCAGTCCCAGCTGCTTTATTCTCTTTCATTCTACACACTGCCTCACGAACTTTCCCCACACTCACAACTGGCTCTTCCACACTCCTACAAGATGTTATTCCTCCTTGCCCTATACACGAAATCACAGCTTCCCTGTCTTCATCAACATTTAACAATTCTTCAAAATATTCCCTCCATCTTCCCGATACCTTTAACTCTCCATTTAATAACTCTCCTCTCCTATTTTTAACTGACAAATCCATTCTTTCCCTAGGATTTCTCAACTTATTAATCTCACTCCAAAACTTTTTCTTTTTTTCAACAAAATTTGTTAATAACATCTCACCCACTCTCTCATTTGCTCTCTTTTTACATTGGTTCACAACTCTCTTAACTTCTCTGTTTCTCTCCATATACTCCTCCCTCCTTGCATCACTTCTACTTTGTAAAAATCTCTCATACGCTAACTTTTTCTCTCTCACTTCTCTCTTTACATCATCATTCCACCAATCGCTCTTCTTCCCTCCTGCACCCACTTTCCTATAACCACAAACTTCTGCTGGACACTCTAACACTACATTCTTAAACCTATCCCATACATCTTCAACCCCATTGCCTTTACTCTCACTAGCCCATCTATCCTCTAATAGTTGTTTATATCTTACCCTAACTGCCTCCTCTTTTAGTTTATAAACCTTCACCTTTCTCTTACTTGCTGCTTCTATTATTCTTGTATCCCATCTACCTTTTACTCTCACTGTAGCTACAACTAAAATGTGATCTGATATATCTGTGGCCCCTCTATAAACATGTACATCCTGAAGTCTACTCAACAGTCTTTTATCTACCAATACATAGTCCAACAAACTACTGTCATTACGCCTTATATCATATCTTGTATACTTATTTATCCTCTTTTTCTTAAAATATGTATTACCTATAACTAAACCCCTTTCTATACAAAGTTCAATCAAAGGGCTCCCATTATCATTTACACCTGGCACCCCAAACTTACCTACCACACCCTCTCTAAATGTTTCTCCTGCTCTAGCATTTAGGTCCCCTACCACAATTACTCTCTCACTTGGTTCAAAAGTTCCTATACATTCGCTTAACATCTCCCAAAATCTTTCTCTCTCCTCTACACTCCTCTCTTCTCCATGTGCATACACGCTTATTATGACCCACTTTTCGCATCTGACCCTTATTTTAATTCACATAATCCTTGAATTTATACATTTATATTCCCTCTTCTCCTTCCATAACTGATCCTTCAACATTATTGCTACCCCTTCCTTAGCTCTAACTCTCTCAGATACTCCTGACTTAATCCCATTTATTTCTCCCCACTGAAACTCGCCTACCCCCTTCAGCTTTGTTTCGCTTAGGGCCAGGACATCCAACTTCTTTTCATTCATAACATCAGCAATCATCTCTTTCTTATCATCCGCACTACATCCACGCACATTCAAACATCCCAGTTTTATAAAAAAAAAATTATTCTTCTCTTTTTTAGTAAAGTATACAGGAGAAGGGGTTACTAGCCCATTAATAATAATAATAATGAAAGTAATAATAATAATAATCACAGCTAATGACTCGGCAGACGATGCAACATCCCCGCAATGAAAAGCAGGGTTGTCACTAGCACGATAAAAGACTACACAATAAGTGTCAGGGGCCCAAGACTGTTCAACTGCCTTCCAGCATACATAAGGGGGATTACCAATAGACTCCTGGCTGTCTTCAAGAAGGAACTGGACAGGCACCTAAAGTCAGCACCTGACCAATCGGGCTGTGGTTCGTACGTCGAGTTGCGTGCGGCCAACAGTAACAGCCTGGTTGATCACCATGAGGCCTGGTCACAGGTATGATTTTGAAATATTGCAGAAAACTGAATGAAGTGAAATTCCCCAGTGGTTTCCTGCACTGGAAGATGAAGAAGACAAGAGTCCAGGAGACCAGGTCCAGCAGTGTCTGCAACAATTTTAACCTGAATCCTTCAACTTCCAGTGGAAGAGGAATGTGGTGGAGACCCTGAGTCTGGTGACTGTGATGTAGGTGACACCAGCCGAGGTACAATACAACTGCTGGAAGACTGGTGATGTAGGTGACACCAGCTGAGGTACAATACAACAGCTGGAAGACTGGTGATGTAGGTGACACCAGCCGAGGTACAATACAACTGCTGGAAGATTGGTGATGTAGGTGACACCAGCCGAGGTACAATACAACTGCTGGAAGACTGGTGATGTAGGTGACACCAGCTGAGGTACAATACAACAGCTGGAAGACTGGTGATGTAGGTGACACCAGCCGAGGTACAATACAACAGCTGGAAGACTGGTGATGTAGGTGACACCAGCCGAGGTACAATAACCCAGCTGGAAGACTAGTGATGTAGGTGACACCAGCCGAGGTACAATACAACTGCTGGAAGACTGGTGATGTAGGTGACACCAGCCGAGGTACAATACAACTGCTGGAAGACTGGTGATGTAGGTGACACCAGCCGAGGTACAATACAACTGCTGGAAGACTGGTGATGTAGGTGTCACCAGCCGAGGTACAATACAACTGCTGGAAGACTGGTGATGTAGGTGACACCAGCCGAGGTACAATACAACTGCTGGAAGACTGGTGATGTAGGTGACGCCAGCCGAGGTACAATACAACTGCTGGAAGACTGGTGATGTAGGTGACGCCAGCCGAGGTACAATACAACAGCTGGAAGACTGGTGATGTAGGTGACACCAGCCGAGGGACAATACAACTGCTGGAAGACTGGTGATGTAGGTGACACCAGCCGAGGTACAATACAACAGCTGGAAGACTGGTGATGTAGGTGACACCAGCCGAGGTACAATACAACTGCTGGAAGACTGGTGATGTAGGTGACACCAGCCGAGGTACAATACAACAGCTGGAAGACTGGTGATGTAGGTGACACCAGCCGAGGTACAATACAACTGCTGGAAGACTGGTGATTTAGATGACACCAGCCTGAGGACAATACAACTGCTGGAAGACTGGTGATGTCGCTGCTTGGTCGTCCCAGGATCCAGATGACATGAGAGTCGATCTTGTTGAGAGGCTGAGTGAGCCATTCCAAAACACGGATGGATCTCTCAGTTCAGTTCAAGGACAAGGTGAGAAATCCAAGGTAAAATGTTGACAGGTGACCATTGCATGGCGGTATCACACTCAAATGGTGACCCGTGGCCTGGTGGTCAAAGCTCTCGCTTCACAAGGCGAGGGTCTGGATTCGATTCCCGTCGAGGTAGAAACATTGGGAGTGTTTCTTTACACCTGTTGTCTATGTTCACCCATCAGTAAAATGGGTACCTGGGTGTTAGTGGACTGGTGTGGGTCGCATCCTGGGACACTGACCTAATTTGCGGGAAATGCTCAGCATAACAAGGGCTTTTATATAGTAGTATGTCACTGATGTCAACTATGGTCTGTATACCTTGTGCATGTACTTGTAGAAATAAAGATATTATAATATTATTATAAATGTCGAGAGAAAGTTTTGAGGACATGGATGGTTTACCCTGAAACAAAAGAATGTTTGTTTTGCTGTCAACTGTGCGCACTTGAAACCAGCAGCGTTGCCACTGAGTTTGAAACAAGGTGGAAACTAAACTCTGAGGTGCCTGACCATGAGGCTTCTGAGCACCGTCTCTCCTGTCTGGAGACCTTGGCATCGGGGCCGTAACTTTAGAAAAACATTGATCAAGTCGATTAAGCAACAACGGACAAGGAGAAAAAGATAAGGAAGGATATTTTACATGGCTTCTTGCTGCTTGTTTCTTGTTTATTTTACATGGTAATCTTGTTTCTGGTTCGCTAGAATCTTTTTCCCTTGTCACAAAGAAAGCTTGTCATCAGCAAACAAAAGAAACTTAATGAAAATGGTTGAGTTGCTGTCTAATTATGATTCAATTTTGAAAGAACATTTAGTAAGGAATGATCATTGTTTTCCGTCAGGGCGGCGACTGCCAACGTTCCACGTTCCACGTTCCACGTTCCACGCCATCCTGCGAGTAACAGCCTTGAGGAACGTACAAATCGCAAGGTCCTAGAGGTGCTCAGAGTAACTATCAATCTGAGTTGTACCACGTGGAATGAGGTCCTTCCCATGTGCAGTGTGTCCTAAACTCTTCACACAACAGCTCGATTAGTGAGTCACCCCATTTTCCATTGTATGGCTGTCACAAACGTCTGCCATACGAAATTCTGTTTGCTGCGCCTCAGCCTACCTATGACAACATCACCATCAATAACGTCTAATCGTAACACTATTGCTAAGGAGAGTAAGGTTGAACCAGAGTGCAAAGTAATGTTGCAAAATCCTACGCACACCCCAGGTATGCATAAACTAGTTCCCAAATTCGTTGGTCCTTACCGTGTTCTCCGACAGCTCCGTGGAAACAAGTTCGAGGTGTTGAAGATTACCACAGGAACGACTAAGGAAGCTCACTCTTGATCACATGAAGTACATTGACAACGTGCAAGCCGAGGTTGAGCTGGAGGAACGTGCGTTGCAAAGCCACAACCAGACTGTTACTGGTGACAACCTGTCTACTTCTCTCCCCGCTACTACTACGACCAATGACAGACCTGTAAGGCTCCATACCTATGGTCTGAGACCCAGGACAGCAGTACATTTCTGTGACATTGACGTACCTGTCGACTTGTCCGACTCCTATGCTGCCTACACTGTCTTCTCCCTGAAATGGGCATTAATGCGCATACACTGTATAGTCAGTCAAAATAGAGGAGTCAGGGTGGACAACACCATGTATATATGTAATTTGTTTTAGAAGGGTACCCTTAGTATTGTTATAATAAGTCTCCTTGGGGATAATGTCACTGCAAGTATGTTGCAAGCAGCGTGTATTTTAAGGTCTGTATTAAAGTCAGGGCAGTGCCGCCCTCTTATGTCACATGTCACACCCTAGGAAATGCTAAAGTCAGTCATTTTTTACAGATGTGAGGATGGTACAGTGTCCCTAGATGTGCAGCCAAGCCTGATGTCCTAGCCCTGTGAACAACCTGTACATTAGAAGATTTAAGTTCCAGCACTGGCGTCTCCTGGCTCCATCCTCCGTTATGCTGTCTGAGCATGCCAATTTTCTCTTCCACCTAAATGGGAGAGTTTTTGAGGCCTTGAGTTTACCTGGAGAGGGTTTCGGGGGTCAACGCCCCCGCGGCTCGGTCTGCGACCAGGCCTCATGGTGGAATCAGGGTCTGATCAACTAGGCTGTTACTGCCGGCCGCACGCAAACTGACGTACGAACCACAGCCCGGTTGGTCAGGTACTGACTTAAGGTGCCTGTCCAGTGCCTTCTTGAAGACAGCCAGGGGTTTATTGGTAATCCCCCTTATGTATGCTGGGAGGCAGTTGAACAGTCTTGGGCCCCGGACACTTATGGTGTTGTCTCTCAGTGTACTCGTGGCACCCCTGCTTTTCATCGGGGGAATGTTGCATCTCCTGCCGAGTCTTTTGCTTTCATAGGAAGTGATTTTCGTGTGCAGGTTTGGTACCAATCCCTCCAGGACCTTCCAAGTGTATATTAGCCTGCTAGAATTATGTCAATTTTGATTTTGGGATGAGCGAAAGCCAGTCCTGCCGGGATTATTTCCTTTAATTTTTTTCTCCTTTCTGCCCACCTGTAATGTCGTGTCGAGACGACATGAGGTGCGCTGCCGAGAAAAATGTAGACACCTACGATGCATGCCAAGTTGAGTTCATAATTCACGGCACTATAGTGCTGACACCTGGTGGCATTGGCCTAGCAGCTCAGCTTGCCCCACCATTATTCTCTCTCACTTGGCAGCCTCTCCTAGGAACAACAGCTCCCCTCTGCGGACTGGCTTTCGGCCTACCCCTCACTCTGCCCACTGTGAACCCTTTTTTGGTCAATAAATCCGAAGCTGGTCACTCAGCAGTATTCCTCCTACCTCTACGCTACCCAGCAGTAATCGTAAGACTCGGCACAGGAGACTTAAAACAAATAAGGGACTGCATTACTTGTCGTCACTACGATATGATATGAGAGTATGTCAGTATCCTGGTTCACCACCATGTCCCTCTCAACGAGTTTGTCATATCACTCCATTTGAGGTGACAGGTGTAGATTACACTGGACCAATAATTTTGACTAAAACAGTTGACAAAGTCCCTATCAAGGTGTACATCTGTTTGTTCACCTGTACTACGACTAGAGAAGTACACCTAGAAGTAGCCACTGACATGTCTGCTGTCACCTTTATCAAACTATTGAAAAGGTTTGCAGCCAGAAGAGCATGTCCCAGACTGATGATTTCAGATAATGCAATGAACTTTGTTGCAGGTGCTGCTTTTATAAGCAAGATCTTTGATCAGCCAGAGGTACAACAGATCCTGAATCAACGCAGATGTCATTGGAGATACATTCCTCCTAAGGCTCCATGGCAAGGTGGATTTTATGAAAGAATGATCGGTATCGTAAAACGTTTAAGAAAGACTCTTCATCTTCAGCGAATCGACTTAGAAGAATTTCGGACAGTCGTAACTGAAATCGAAAATAGAGTCAACAACAGACCTCCAACTTATGTTACCGATGATCTGGACAATTTAGAAGTGTTAAGTCCATCTCATTTACTACATGGCAGAAGGCTCGAACCTGTTCCTCCCATGAATGATAAAGAAATCATAGAGAATCCTACTTATTTCGAACCTGAGCAACTCAGAGAGTGTGACTAAAGCTGAATTTGACGATATCCGAATTCATTTTCCCCATAAGAAATAATGTAAATCCAATTAATCCGTTTTCACATGAAATATACATTTACCTACACAGAAAACAATGAGACATGAAGATGTATGGAAGACAGAAGGAGGGGAGAGAATGGAGGAGTTACTATTGTTTGGAAGGGGAATCCCCTTCCATAAAGACTTCAGGTACCAAGTCCTTTTCCGGGGTTACTTCCCTTCTTTGATTTTTAATGCCACTAGGAGCAGCTTGAGAGTCACTGGACATCTGTCGCTCAAAAAATTGTTCCAGAGAGCTCTGTTTCTGGCGTCTCTTTAAAATTTCCCTAAAATGGGACATGACATTGTCATTGTACATGTTGCCAACACGGCCTGTAACAGCTTTGTCAGGGTGATGTTCATCCATAAATGTTTGCACCTCACTCCACTTTGCACAAATGTCCTTAATCTTTGAAGAAGGCACCTTCCTCCATCTCTCTTCCTCCTCCTCTGAAGCAATTTCCTGAGCTGTGGTCAGTTGCTGTTGCAGATGAAGGTCTTGCAGCTCTTCAGTGGTTAGCTCTTCATTGTGGTCCTCCACCAACTCTTCCACATCCTCACCACTCACATCCAACCCCATGGAATTCCCCAATGCCACAATACTTTCCCCAACTGCCAAAGGCTTCTCAGGGTCAACCTCAAACCCTTCAAATTCCCTCTCTTGGACACATTTTGGCCACAATTTTCTCCAAGCAGAGTTCAAAATCCTGGAAGTCACTCCTTCCCAAGCCTTACCTATAAGGTTTATGCAATGGAGGATACTGAAGTGATCTTTCCAGAACTCTCTTAGGGTCAATTTAGTTTCCGAGGTTATGCCAAAGCACCTTTGAAACATTGCTTTGGTGTAGAGTTTTTTAAATTTGAAATGACCTGCTGGTCCATGGGCTGGATGAGAGGAGTGGTATTATGGGGCAAGAACTTCACTGTGATGAAACGAAACTCCTCCATTATTTGGTCATCCAAGTCTGGAGGATGAGCAGGAACATTGTCCATTACCAGGAGGCACTTGAGATCCAATTTATTTTCCAGAAGGTATTTCTTCACACTGGGGCCAAACACTTCATTGAACCAATCAAGGAAAATTTCCCTTGTGATCCATGCCTTACTGTTAGCCTTCCATATCACACACAAATTAGCCTTGGCAACACTGTTTTTCTTGAACACTCTGGGATTTTCAGAGTGAAACACCAGTAAAGGCTTCACTTTGAAATCCCCACTAGCATTACTACACAACATGAAAGTTAGCCTGTCTTTCATAGGCTTGTGTCCTGGCAGTGCCTTTTCCTCCTGCGTGATGTAGGTCCTCTGGCATTTTCTTCCAAAAGAGGCCTGTTTCGTCAGGTTGGGGTTTGAATTGTTCAGTCTCTACGTACCCCTTGAATTCCTGAACATATTTTTCAGCCGCACATTTGTCAGAACTTGCAGCCTCGCCATGCCTTACTACACTGTGTGTGCCACTATGCCTCACTATGTATGCCACTACGCTTCTTAAATCTCTCAAACCAGCCTTTGCTGGCCTTAAATTCACTAACATCAGCACTAGTTCCAGGCATTTTCTTTACGAGATCATCATGCAACTGCCTTGCCTTTTTCACAAATTATGGACTGCATAACACTATCTACTGCTAACTGTTTTTGGTTGATCCGCACCAACAACAAAGTCTCCACATCTTCGAGTATTTGCGATCTCTGTTTTGTGAGTATATTTGCACCTTTCGCAGCAACAGCTTCCTTGATTTCCTTTTTCTTGGCCACGATGGAAGCGATGGTTGTATGGGGTTTCTTATACAACCTGGCAAGCTCTGCCACACGTACCCCACTTTCATATTTTGCAATGATGTCTTTCTTGAATTCTATAGTGTTTCTCACCTTCTTTACCAAAGGGCTGGCACTAGAAGCTTTCTTTGGGCCCTTGGTGGCTTATTTAGCAGTTGCAAGCACTAAAAAGTTTCTTTTAGACTTCATAACGAGGCCTCAATAAGTAACTTCACAGCAGAACTAGGGTCGATTGACCTGCCTACAGAATTCTCCAGTGCCAATGGTATCGATGACTGGATAGACATATTTCTTAACAAATTACTTAGACTATACAACAAACATTGTCCCATAAAAATTAAACAGATTATGAACGAATGGCTAAGTTGCCCATGGCTAACTAACAGCATACTAAGATCCATTGATAAGAAACATCAATATGAAAAGCAATATAGACAGGGCCTAATACACAAAAATATTATTAAACACTATGCATCAGTTCTCTCCAAACTAATAAGAAAGGCCAAGCAATTGTACTATTCCAGCAGATTCACCGAAACAAGAAGAGATATAAAAAAGACCTGGAAAACACTCAGATTCTGGGCCACAACTGAAAAAACTAGGGATATTGTCCTGACTAAACCAAATGAAACACAATTACAGCCTATTGATACAGCTAACAAGTTAAATGACTTCTTCTCAACCATAGGATCAAATCTCGCCAGTAAAATCCCAGGTACCAATGCCCAAGCAAGTGATTACTTAGATGGAAATTTCCCATCTTCCTTCTATCATGCACCTACTGAACCCACTGAAGTCACCATGATTATAAAGTCACTTAATAATAAATCAGGGAATCTGTCTCAAGTCCCACCATTATTGTACAAGCGAACGGCTCATGTCCTTTCACATGCTATTTCACTACTTTTTATTTTTATTTAACTGATTGATTTAAGAGCCCTTGACGAATAGCATAAAATTTAAGAACTGGTAGTGAAGATAGCTATATTCTCATAATTCTTGGGCCACAAAATTAAAACTTAAAAAGCAAAATGCACATGAAGTAAGTTAGATGTAATGTACTTATATAAGTTTCATTGCCTCAGATTGGTGAATTTTACTACCTGGAGTCTACCTGGAGAGAATTCCAGGGGTCAACGCCCCCGCGGCCCGGTCCGTGACCAGGCCTCCTGTTGGACCAGA
The DNA here is from genome assembly GCA_009830355.1 of Cherax destructor. Taxonomy (NCBI): domain Eukaryota; kingdom Metazoa; phylum Arthropoda; class Malacostraca; order Decapoda; family Parastacidae; genus Cherax; species Cherax destructor. The sequence goes on from WNWK01021509.1 coordinate 31,171, forward strand.
GCCTGATCAACCAGACTGTTACTGATGGCCGCACGCAGTCCAACGTACGAACCACAGCCCGGCTGGTCAGGTACCGACTTGAGGTGCCTGTCCAGTGCCTGCTTGAAGACAGCCAGGGGCTTGTTGGTAATCCCCCTTATGTATGCTGGGAGGCAGTTGAACAATCTTGGGCCCCTAACACTTATTGTGTTGTCCCTCAACGTGCTAGTGGCACCCCTGCTCTTCATTGGGGGGATGTTACATCGCCTGCCGAGTCTTTTGCTTTCGTAGGGAGTGATTTTTGTGTGCAAGTTTGGTACTAATCCCTCGAGAATTTTCCATGTGTATATAATAATGTATCTCTCCCGCCTGCATTCTAGGGAGTACAGGTTTAGGAACTTCAAGCGTTCCCAGTAGTTGAGGTGGTTTATCGCACTTATGCGTGCGGTGAAGGTTCTCTGCACATTTTCAAGGTCAGCAATTTCACCCGCCTTGAAAGGTGCCGTTAGTGTGCAGCAATATTCCAGCCTAGATAGAACAAGCGATCTGTAAAGTGTCAACATGGGCTTGGCATCCCTGGTTTTGAAGGTTCTCATTATCCATCCTGTCATTTTTCGAGCAGATGCAATTGCTACTTTGTTATGGTCCTTGAAGGTGAGATCCTCTGACATGATCACTCCCAGGTCTTTGACATTAGTTTTCGCTCTATTGTGTGGTTGGAATTAGTTTTGTACTCCGATGAGATTTTAATGTCTTCACGTTTTCCGTATCTGAGTAATTGAAATTTCTCATCATTGAACTTCATATTGTTTTCTGCAGCCCATTTAAAAATTTGGTTTATGTCTGCTTGGAGTCTAGCCGTGTCTTCAACGGTGGACACTGTCATACAGATTCGGGTGTCATCTGCAAAGGAAGACACAGCACTGTGGCTTATATCCCTGTCAATATCTGATATGAGGATGAGGAATAGGATGGGAGCAAGTACTGTGCCTTGTGGATCAGAGCTTTTCACAGTAGCTGCCTCAGACTTTACTCTGTTGACTACTACTCTTTGTGTTCTACATGTTAGGAAATTATAGATCCATCTACCAACTTTTCCTGTTATTCCTTTATCACGCATTTTGTGTGCTATTACACCATGGTCACACTTGTCAAAGGCTTTTGCAAAATCTGTGTATATAACATCTGCATTCTGTTTATCTTCTAGAGCATCCAGGACCTTGTCGTAGTGGTCCAGTAGTTGGGACAGACAGGAGCGGCCTGCTTTAAACCCATGCTGTCCTGGGTTGTGCAATTGATGGGTATCAAGATGGGTGGCGTTCTTGCTTCTTAGAACCCTTTCAAAGATTTTTATGATATGGGACGTTAGCGCAATTGGTCTGTAGTTCTTTGCTATTGCTTTACTGCCCCCTTTGTGGAGCGGGGCTATGTCTGTTGTTTTTAGTAGCTGTGGGACGATCCCAGTGTCCATGCTCCCTCTCCATAAGATGTTAAAAGCATGTGATAGGGGCTTCTTGCAGTTCTTGATGAACACGGAGTTCCATGAGTCTGGGCCTGGAGCAGAGTGCATGGGCATGTCATTTATTGCCTTTTCGAAGTCATTTGGCGTCATGGTGATGTCAGAAAGACAAGCGTCTGTCAAATTTTGTAGCACTCTCATAAAAAATTCATTTAGGTTTTCGATTTTCAGTCTGGTTAGTGGCTCGCTAAAAACTGAGTCATACTGGGACTTAAGTAACTCACTCATTTCCTTGCTGTCATCTGTGTAGGACCCATCCCGTTTAAGTAGGGGCCCAATACTGGTTGTTGTTCTCGACTTTGATTTTGCATAGGAAAAGAAATACTCTTGGTTTCTTTCAATTTCATTTATGGGTTTTTGTTCTTCCCGTGTCTCTTGGTTCCTGTAAGATTCCTTTAGTTTTAATTCAATGTTTGCTATTTCTCTGACTAGTGTCTCCCTTCGTATTTCAGAGATATTGGCCTCCTGTAGCCGTTCCGTTATTCTTTGCCTTCGCCTGTATAAGGAGCGCCTCTCTCTTTCTAGTTTGCATCTTCTCCTCCATTTCCTTAAGGGAATTTGCCTTGAGCAAACCTCGAGTACCACAGAGTTAATTTGTTCTAGACATAGGTTGGGATCCGTGATGCTTAGGCAATCTTCCCAGTTTATATCATTTACGACTTGGTTTACTTGGTCCCACCTTATGTTTTTGTTATTGAAGTTGAATTTGGAGAAAGCTCCCTCGCGGCTGATCACATTTTGTTGATCTGGGTACAACATTTGAATCGATATACAGTGGACCCCCGAGTAACGAGCATAATTCATTCCAGAAGCCTGGAATGAATTTAACAAATCACTAGAAACTAGCACTTTCCCGGCACCCCTCAAGACAGCAAGGGTTTTTTTTTTATATTTTATTTAAAAAACTTAACATACATGATACATAGAATTGGTATACAAATATGAAACGATTCTGTTTCATAAGACATACTACTTCGTGCAATGATGAAATACACAATGAACTAACAAGAAACTAGTAATACTGTATAAGAATATTGACGAATGTTTTCAAACTTTACTATGCATCCCACCTCACAAAGTATTACAAAACATGGTGGCTGCTATGTTAATTCTCCACCTAATTGCATTTCAGTTGTTTTCAAATATTTTTACTCCACATTATAGCTGATACAGAATAACTTAAGCTCAAATAAACTTATTTTTCAACTGAAATCGTGTATTCTTGCGACATATAATTTTTAATTTTTATTTAAAATTTTTACTACAATGTAGTACATCAATGAAAAATGCCACACCAGTAGATGCCAAATACCGCAACACTA
>WNWK01021510.1:0-33988 GCA_009830355.1 Cherax destructor
GCAGTAAGGGAACCACCCAACTATGGATCTGATGGCAACCAAAAGCGCCAGATGGTATCACCTTCAAGCCTGGACAGACGGCAAGCAGGTGGTGTGGACTACAATGTGCATCTACCTTGGGATACCATCTCCAGTACACCAGGGAGGAAGGGGCTGCTGCCACCTTCAGGGAGTCCCAGAAGTTGAGAGAAATATGGAGAACTGCCCATCATTATATGTTTCTTCCCATAGGCTCAGAGACCCTTGCTCATGGGGAAAGAGTGCATCTAAGTTCCCAAGGAGCTGGGCAAAAGACTCAACAGGGTAACTAGGGATCCCAGGGCAGCTAGTTTTCTGTTCCAGCGACCAGCGCTGCTGTTCAGAGGGTAATGCTGCTGTATTCTGGCACGCGCACCAGCTCGGAAGAGCTGGATGAGATTTTCGCATTATAATCAGTGACAAAGATGTAACAATATGTACTAGACATGTATCTCTCACCCGTGTACTGTATATGCCATCTTTATATCAACAATGTATCTCTCAAATCTTTGTACCATATTATGTAATAAAACATACCTATATATATATATATATATATATATATATATATATATATATATATATATATATATATATATATATATATATATATATATATATATATACACGCACACGCACACACACACACACACACACACACACACGTGGACCCTCGGCTAACGAATACCCGAAATCGGCAATTATGTAAGTATAATTTGTAAGTTCTTGTGGAAGTGTATTTTGGGGGTCTGAAATAGACTAACCTACGTGAATTTTTCCTTAAAGGAGTAAATTCGTCGGTAATGGCACTTGAGCAGACTTCAGGAGTGAAGTTTACAAACTCGGTGGTCCACTGTATATGGATACGGCCAGTTTGTTGGAAAAAAAGAAACTTTTGTTTCTTCTTTCGGGCACCCTGCCTTGGTGGGAGATGGTAGTTGTGCCCTGCCTCGGTGGGATATGGCCGGTTTGTTGAAAGAAGATGTTTCTTTCATCATCTTGTACAATCCTTGGTTGTGTCTTGATGGGCTAATGTGACCAGCCAAATATCATTGAACATAAAATGCAAATTGGTTTGAAGTGTGCATGGTATCTACAGTGAAAGTTTTTTCAAAGTATTGTAAATTACAGCAAGGACTGGGTGTGGTGGAGACTCTCTGTGATCCCCAGTATGTTCATCTTGATCAACTGTTGAGCTTGGAGAAACGTCTCTTACAGTCTATTGGAGACCCAGAGGAAACACTTCCATTTACACAGGTAAGCATTGTAATACATAATTTATATCCCCATAACCAATGATGATGCTGTGTCCACATAGTACCCCTTCCACTTATGTTGAATATGGTATAAAATATTGACAAGTTAACCAGTAAGACATATGTACAGTGGACCCCCGGTTTTCGTGATTTTTTCGTTCCAGAATGCTGTTCAAGTGCCATTACCAAACGAATTTATTCCCATAAGGAATAATGTAAATTAGACTAGTCCTTTTAGACCCCCAAAAATACACTTACAAAAGCACTTACAAAAATGCACTTACATAATTGTTCGAGTTTGGAGCATCACGAACACCGGGGGTCCACTGTATATGAAACAGTTAGGTATCTTTATTGTTGAAATGTTTTACCTACATTGTAGGTGAAACATACAGTTTTTTGAACTGTAATGTAGGTGTGCCTCTGGCAAGACAATGATGGAGTGAATGATGCTGAAAGTTTTTTTGGGAGGTCACCCTGCCTCAGTAAGAAACAGCTAATGTATTAATAAAAATAAGTAAATTTTTTTTTAAGACATCAGCCGTCTCCCACTGAGGCAGGGTGACCCAAAAAAGAAACACTTTCACCATCATTTACACAATCACTGTCTTTACAGAGGCATTCACATACAACAGTTTAGATGTCACTTCAAAAAGCCAGTATCCCAAACCTCTCCTTTAAAGTTTAGGCAACCACCCAGGGAGGCACTACTGTCCTGCCAAATGAGTGTAAGACAGAAACCTGTACAGTAGAACCTCAGTTTTTGTATGCCCTAATTTGTATGTAAAACTACTATAGTTGTTCTTTCTTTTCTTTCTTTCAACAAATCGGCCGTTTCCCACTGAGGCAGGGTGGCCCATAAAGAAAAACAAATGTTTCTCTTTTTAACTTTAGTAATGTATGCAGAAGGGGTTACTAGCCCTTTGCTCCCGGCATTTTAGTCGACTCTGGATAGGGAGTGCAGTAAGCTGCAATGGGACGAAATTCATAAGGCGTCTAGATATGAAAATGTTGTGTTAATGGGAGATTTTAACTTTAGACAAATTGATTGGAACAATGTGACAGGTAATCTTGAGTCTAGTGACTTTCTTGATACGGTTCAGGATTGTTTTTTAAAGCAGTTTGTCAGAACCAACTAGAGGTAGCAACTTGCTTGATTTGGTTCTTGCCAACAAAGAATCACTAATTAATAATCTTGAGATTAATGAAGAGCTTGGGGAAAGCAATCACAAATCACTTATTTTCAATATATCATGGAATTACCCAGGTAACTGCAATAAAGTCTCTGTTCCAGACTTTCATTTAGCTGACTTCATGGGGCTGAGAAATTACCTAGGTGGGCTAAATTGGGATGACCTGACTGTGGGTCAGGTAGGTGGTTTTGGTTGCCAATATAGCGTTTTCCAGAGCGTAGTTCTAGCTGCCCAGACAACTTTTGTTCCGAGTAGGGAAATTAGATCTAACAAAAATGATCCTAAATGGATGAACAATAGATTAAAACATCTCATTGGTCAAAAGAGAGGCATATATAGGCGTATCAAAAGAGTGGATGGACAGATAAGAAATCAATATTTTTCAATTAAAGAGAGAAATAAAAAAAGGAATAAGAAAAGCAAAAAGGGATTATGAGGCTAAGGTCGCAAGGGATTCGAAGACTAACCCAAAAGGGTTCTTTCAGGTATACAGAAGATTAGGGACAAGATAGGCCCACTTAAGAGTAACTCAGGACAGATCACAGACAGTGATAAGGATATGTGTGAAATTTTCAATACTTACTTCCTCTCAGTTTTTACTCAGGAAGATACTAGCGGAATTCCAGAAATAATAAATTATGTAGAACAGGAAGATAATAGACTATGCTCAATTGGGGTAACTAGTCACATGGTCCTCAGACAAATAGAGAAATTAAAACCTAACAAATCCCCAGGCCCTGACGAACTGTTTGCAAGAGTTTTAAATGAATGTAAAGAGGAACTTAGCAAATCTTTGGCAAATCTTTTCAATATACTATCACTACAAACTGGCATAGTGCCAGATAAGTGGAAAAGGGCAAATGTAATACCTATTTACAAGGCAGGTGACAGGTCCTTAGCTTTGAACTATAGACCAATAAACCTTACCTCCATAGTTGGTAAATTTATGGAATCAATAATTGCCGAGGCAATTCGTAGCCATCTTGAAAGGCATAAATTGATTAATGAATCTCAACACGGTTTTACTAAGGGGCGTTCCTGTCTTACGAATTTACTAACTTATTTCATTAAGGTGTTTGAGGAGGTAGATCATGGTAATGAATATGATATTGTGTATATGGACTTCAGTAAGGCTTTCGATAGAGTTCCACATCAGAGGCTATTGAGGAAACTTAAGGAACACGGAATAGGAGGAGAAATTTTTTCCTGGGTAGAGGCATGGTTGACAAATAGGCGGCAGAGAATTTGCATAAATGGGGAGAAATCAGAATGGGGGCACGTCTCAAGCGGTGTCCCACAGGGATCAGTTTTGGGCCCCCTGTTGTTTACAATTTACATAAACGACATAGATGAGGGAATAAATAGCAACATAAGCAAATTAGCTGATGACACCAAAATAGGCCATCCAATTCATTCTAATGAGGACATTAGAGCACTCCAGGATGATTTGCATAGACTGATGCAGTGGTCGGAGAAGTGGCAGATGCAGTTTAATGTAGATAAATGCAAAGTTCTAAATGTTGGGCAGGACAATAACCATGCCACATATAAACTGAATAATGTAGATCTTAATACTTGTGATTGCGAGAAGGATTTAGGAGTTCTGGTTAGCAGTAATCTGAAACCAAGACAACAGTGCATAAGTGTTCGCAATAAAGCTAACAGAATCCTTGGCTTCATATCAAGAAGTACAAATAATAGACGTCCTCAGGTTGTTTTTCATCTCTATATATCTTTGGTTAGGCCTCATTTAGATTATGCTGCACAGTTCTGGTCACCGTATTACAGAATGGATATAAATGCACTGGAAAACGTACAGAGGAGGATGACAAAGTTGATCCCATGTATCAGAAATCTTCCCTATGAGGATAGACTGAGGGCCTTGAATCTACACTCTCTAGAAAGGCATAGAATTAGGGGGGATATGATTGAGGTGTATAAATGGAAAACAGGAATAAATAAAGGGGATGTAAATAGCGTGCTGAAAATATCCAGCCAAGATAGGACTCACAGCAATGGTTTCAAGTTGGAAAAGTTCAGATTCAGGAAGGATGTACAAGAATGGTATACAATACCGACAAGATGAAATTAAGACACATGTGCAACATCTGGGTATCTTTATAGTAAATGTTTCGCCATCCAGTGGCTTTATCAATACAAAATTCTAGTTTATAGTACGTATATAGTTTATAATATATAGTTTATAGTATATAGTTCTACTCTCTTCATATTATGTCCTAGAATTTTGTATTGATAAAGCCACTGGATGGCGAAACGTTTACTATAAAGATACCCAGATGTTGCACATGTGTCTTAATTTCAGGAAGGATACAGGAAAGCACTGGTTTGGTAATAGAGTTGTGGATGAGTGGAACAAACTCCCGAGTACTGTCATAGGGGCTGGTACGTTGTGTAGTTTTAAAAATAGGTTAGATAAATACATGAGTGGGTGTGGGTGGGTGTAAGTTGGACCTGACTAGCTTGTGCTACTAAGTCAGATGCCGAACTAATTCCTTAAGTGGAAGTGACCTGACTATTTACTTGGAGAGGGTTAACTCCAGGTGGTCGAGTCTGAGCCGGGAAGTGATGGACTTGCCTCGCATGGGTCAATAGGCCTGCTGCAGTGTTCCTTTTTTCTTATGTTCTTATGATATGCATGGCTTAAGGAGGAAGAATTCTGTTCCACTTCCCCATGGAGATAAGAGGAAATAAGAACAAGAACAGTAAGAAAATAGAAGAAAACCCAGATGGGTGTGTATATATATGCTTGTACATGCATGTGTAGTGTGACCTAAGTGTAAGTAGAAGTAACAAGATGTACCTGAAATCTTGCATGTTTATGAGACAGAAAAAAGACACCAGCAATCCTACCTTCATGTAAAACAAATACAGGCTTTCGTTTTACACTCACTTGGCAGGACGGTAGTACCTCCCTGGGCGGTTGCTGTCTACCAACCTACTACCTTCTTTAATATTAACCCTTTTTTAAGGAATTTAAGTATTCTTGACTGGTGGTGAACAGGTTACCCACAGCTTTAATGATCCTCATGTAGTTGATAAGCTTTAAACCCCAATATATTCTTTTGGTTATATCTTTTTATTGTTACTGCATTTATTTTGGTTGGATTTACAGAAATAATATTGATTTTATTATAATTTATACTGATTTGTTATTTTTTCCAGATCTTCCAGCTTCTCAAAACCCGAGGAACACATGGTGTATCACTGGATGATATACTTACACTGATGGTGTATGTGGCCTCACTAGGTGGTCCTGATGTGTTCACACACAAAGATGAATATGCTCTTACCAATCGTCTTTCTCATGCCATTGTTGAAGATAAGAAGTTGCTCTCTGATGTCCTTCTCCAGCTTGGTCAGCATTTACTGTTACTTGTATCTGTTATTGCATGGTTTACATATAAATTTTTTTTCAACACGTTGGTCGTCTCCCACCGAGGCAGGGTGACCCAAAAAAGAAAGGAACACTTTCACCATCATTCATACATAATCACTCCAAACAGCCAATATCCCAAACCCCTCCTTTAAAGTGCATGCATTGTACTTCCCACCTCCAGGACACAAGTCCGGCTAACCAGTTTCCCTGAATCCCTTCAGAAAATATTACCCTACTCACACTCCAACAGCTTGTTAGGTCCCAAAAACCATTCAATTCCATTCACTCCTATCTAACATGCTCACACATGCCTGCTGCATCTCCAGGCCCCTTGCACACAAAACATCTTTTACCCCCTCCCTCTATTCTATCCTAGGACAACCCCTACCCCTCCTCCCCTCCACTACAGATTTATACACCCTCCAAGTCATTCTGTTTTGCTTCATCCTCTCTAAATGACCAAACCACCTCAATAACCCCTCTGAATAATACTTTTTGTAACTCCACACCTCCTCCTAATTTCCACACTACAAATTCTCTGCATAATATTTACACCACACATTTCCCTTAAACATGACATCTCCACCGCCTCCAGCCTCCTCTTTGCTGCAACATTCACGACGCATGCTTCACACCCATATAAGAGTGTTAGTACCACTATACTCTCGTACATTCCCTTCTTTGCCTCCATGGATAACGTTTTTTTGTCTTCTCAGATACCTCAATGCACCACTTAACTTTTTTCCTTCATCAGTTCTATTGTTAACCTCATCCTTCATAAACCCATCTGACAAATCTACTCCCAAATATTCACTTCTTCCATACTCCCTTCCTCCAATGTGATATCAAGTTTTTCTTTACCTAACTCATTTGATACCCTCATCACCTTACTTTTATCTATATTCACTTTCAACTTTCTTTATTATACAATGATGTTTTATTTGTATTGATATTTTTCATTATATAGCTGAAAATTAACATTTCTCAGTCAGGATTCTATTAGTCAGCCCATATTTGATTTTAGATTTTAGATTTGGGAGAGCATGTAAAAAAAATTAGATAACGGAAGATTGGATATCAGATTGGAGGGAGAGAGTATGGAGGAGGTGAAAATGTTCAGATATTTGGGAGTGGATGTGTCAGCAGATGGGTATATGAAGGATGAGGTGAATCATAGAATTAACGAGGGGAAAAAGGTGAGTGGTGCACTGAGGAGCTTGTGGAGACAGAACTTTATCCATGAAAGTAAAGAGGGGAATGTATGAGAGTATAGTTATACCAACACTCTTGTATGGGTGTGAGACATGGGTTGTGAATGTTGCAACAAGGAGAAGGCTGGAGGCAGTGGAAATGTCATATCTGAGGGCAATGTGTGGTGTGAATATAATGCAGAGAATCCGTATGGAGATTACCAAAATTATTATCCAGAGAGCTGAGGAGGGGTTATTGAGATGGTTTGGACATATAGAGAGGATGGAACAAAATAGAGTGACTTCGAGAGTGTATAAATCTGTAGTGGAGGGAAGGTGGGGTGGGGGTCAGCCTAGAAAAGGTTGGAGGGAGGGGGTAAAGGAGGTTTTGTGTGTGAGGGGCTTGGACTTCCAGCAAGCGTGCGTGAGCATGTTAGATTGGAGCAAATGGAGACAAATGGTTTTTTAGGACTTGACTTGCTATTGGAGTGTAGGCATGGTAACATTTATGAAGGGTTTCAGGGAAACCAGCAGGCCGGACTTGATTCCTGGAGATGGGAAGTACAGTGCTAGCACTCTGAAGGAGGGGTGTTAATGTTGCAGTTTTGTAGCTGTAGTGTGAGCATGCCTCTGGCAAGACAGTGATGGAGTGAATGATGATGAAAGTTTTTACACACACAACCCGCACATATAAAAAAGAAAGGAGCTTACGACGACATTTCGGTCCGACTTGGACCATTTACAAAGTCACACAAACACACAGGACAGGAAGAAGGGGTATTTATAGGCAGGCAGACAGGGGAGGGCACAAGAAAGTGGTGGAGGGGTAATAATGGAGGTAGTAGTGGTAGTGGTAGTAGTAGTAGTAGTAGTAGTAGTAGTGGAGTCAGTCATATTCTAGGAAAGGAGCACTGCAATGAAGCTGGCGGCCCACATAGGGTAAGGACAACAACACAGAGGGGGAAAAATGAAATTAAAATAAAATAAAGAAGGACAAATACAAGACCGAAACGTCGTCATAAGCTCCTCTCTTTTTTATATGTGCAGGTTGTGTGTGTATTGTTCCAGTCACGGTATTGTGCCTTTTTTTTTTTTTTGTTATTTATGAAAGTTTTTCTTTGTCAGGCCACCCTGCCTTGGTGGGAAACGGCCTATGTGTTAATAAATAAATAAAAAAATGTAAAAAAGAGGAAATTAAAGATGCATATAGAAAAGACCAAGTGATGAGAGTAACAAAGAGTTTAAGCAATAAAAGATTGGATATCAGACTGGAGGGAGAGAATATGAGGGAAGTGAATTTATTCAGACATTTGGGAGTGGACTTGTCAGCAGATGGGTCTATGAAAAATTAAGTGAACCATAGAATATATGAGGGGGGAAAAAGTGGGTGGAGTGTTGAGACATCTGGGAAAAGAAAAATGTTTATTTATACAGTCATACCTCGTGTTACGATGCTGTCATCTTACGATATTTTCGAGTAACGATATTTATAACGTAAAAAAAATGATTGCGGGTAACGATGTTTGCTTCGTGTAACGACATTCGTACCGGACGTGTCCGCGTGGCGCCCAGCTGAGCGCGCACTCCAGGGAGCATCAGTGTGCTATTGTTTACAAGCGAGAGCGACCACCCACCCACACCCACGCATTCATACCAGTATATTGTCATTATTCCACTGTTTTCAGTGCTTGCAACTGCTAAATAAGCTACCATGGGTCCAAGGAAAGATCCTAGTGGTAAGCCTGTGGCAAAGAGGAACAGAAATACATGTACGATAGAACTGAAGAAGGAGATAATAGAAAAATATGAAAGTGGAGTGCGTATCAGTGAGCTGGCCAGGCTGTATGGTAAAGCCTTTTCTACCATCGCTACCATTGTGGCCAAGAAAAATTCACGTAAAATCAAGGAAGCTGTTGTTGCAAAAGGTTCATCTGTGTTCACAAAACACAGACCAAGCTGGTCCTAGTGGCATTAAAAGAAAAAGGGAAGTAACCCCAGAAAAGAACTTGGTACCTGCAGTGTTAATGGAAGGGGATTCCCCTTCCAAATACTAGCATACTACTCCACCTTCTCCCCTCCTCCCGTCCTCCACACATCAACAACTCTTCAATAAATGTAAGTGACATGTTATTGTACAATATTTACATGTGTATTTAGGTATTCTTCATTAAATTGTGTATTATTTAATGTCAAAAAGTTCTAAAAAATATTTTATTTAACTACTTTTGGAAGTCTTGGACGGATTAAATTTGGAAAAGGCGTATGATAGGGTAGATAGGGGGGCAATGTGGCAGATGTTGCAGGTGTATGGAATAGGAGGAAGGTTACTGAAAGCAGTGAAGAGTTTTTATGAGGATAGTGAGGCTCAGGTTAGAGTGTGTAGGAGGGAAGGGGACTATTTCCCAGTAAAAGTGGGCCTTAGACAAGGATGTGTGATGTCACTGTGGTTGTTCAATATATTTATAGATGGGGTTGTAAGAGAAGTGAATGCGAGGGTCTTGGCAAGAGGTGTTGGGCTAAAAGATAAAGAAGCAAATACAAAGTGGGAGTTGTCACAGTTGCTTTTTGCTGATGACACTGTGCTTTTGGGAGATTCTGAAGAGAAGCTGCAGAGGTTGGTGGATGAATTTGGTAGGGTGTGTAAAAGAAGAAAATTGAAAGTGAATATAGGAAAGAGTAAGGTGATGAGGATAACAAAAAGAATAGGTGACGAAAGATTGGATATCAGATTGGAGGGAGAGAGTATGGAGGAGGTGAATGTATTCAGATATTTGGGAGTGGACATGTCGGCGGATGGGTCTATGAAGGATGAGGTGAATCATAGAATTGATGAGGGGAAAAGGGTGAGTGGAGCACTTCGGAGTCTGTGGAGACAAAGAACCTTGTCCATGGAAGTAAAGAGGGAATGTATGAGAGTATAGTTATACCAACGCTCTTATATGGGTGTGAAGCATGGGTGATGAATGTTGCAACGAGGAGAAGGCTGGAGGCAGTGGAGATGTCATGTCTGAGGTCAATGTGTGGTGTGAATATAATGCAGAGAATTCGGAGTTTGGAAATTAGGAGGAGGTGCGGGATTACCAAAACGATTGTCCAGAGAGCTGAGGAGGGGTTGTTGAGGTGGTTTGGACATGTAGAGAGAATGGAACGAGACAGAGTGACTTCGAGAGTGTATAAATCTGTAGTGGAGGGAAGGCGGGGTAGGGGTCGGCCTAGGAAAGGTTGGAGGGAGGGGTAAAGGAAGTTTTGTGTGCGAGGGCTTGGATTTCCAGCAAGCATGTGTGAGCGTATTTGATAGGAGTGAATGGAGGCATATGGTTTTTAATACTTGACGTGCTGTTGGAGTGTGAGCAAAGTAACATTTATGAAGGGATTCAGGGAAACCGGCAGGCCGGACTTGAGTTCTGGAGATGGGAAGTACAGTGCCGGCACTCTGAAGGAGGGGTGTAAATGTTGCAGTTTTATAACTGTAGTGTAAAGCACCCTTCTGGCAAGACAGTGATGGAGTGAATGATGATGAAAGTTTTTCTTTTTCGGGCCACCCTGCCTTGGTGGGAATCGGCCGATGTGTTAATAAAAAAAATAATATTTCTTATGGGGAAAATTGATTCGAATAACGATTGTTTCACCTTAAGATATGCCCTCTCTGACGGATTAATATCGTAAGTCGAGGTACCACTGTATAGGCAAAAATGGGAATGTACCAGAGTACAGTGGACCCTCGGTTTTCGCCGAAAATTCTTTCCTGAATGCTGTTTGAGTGCCATTACCGAACGAATTTGTCCCCATAAGGACAAATGTAAATTAGATTAGTCTTTTCAGTCCCTCCAAAAATACACTTACAAAAGCACTTTCGAAAATACACTTACATAATTGTTCGAGTTTTTAGGTGAACGAAAACCGAGGGTCCACTGTATATTGGTACCAACATTTATATTGGTATGCAGCATGGGTTTTAAATATTGCAGCATGAAGAAAGGTGGAGACAGGGGATATGTCTTGTTTTAGAATAATGTGTGATGTGAATATTATGCATAGAATTTGGAATGTGGAAATTAAAAGATGGTGTGGAGTTACCAAAAGGGCTGAGGAGAGATTATTGAGGTGGTTTGGGCATTTAGAGAGGATTGAGAAGAATAGGAATGACCAAAAGGGGTTTATAAATCTGGGGTGGAAGGAAGGGGTTGGAGGGAGGGGGTAAAAGAGGTTGTAAGTGCTAGGGGTATAAGCATCCAGCAGGCTTGTGTGAACATTTTAGATTGGAATGAATGGAGGTGATTTGCATGTTTTTTTATGGCTGACATGCTGTTAGAGAGAGCAGATAACATTTATAAAGGGATGCAGAAGATGATTAAGTAAATTAGCCTTACCCTTATCCGTTACTGTTCTGTACATGGATTGATGGTGAAGGTTATGGAATCAGACTGGCCAGGTAAAGAAACAACACCAAAGAAGAAAAAAAAACATGGGAAGTACAATGCCTGACCTCTGAAGGAGAGGTGGGAATGTAGCAGTTAGTTATTTCCATTGTGATACTTGAGCACTTCTGGTAAGATAGCTATTAAATGATTGATGGTGAATGTGTTTTTTTCTTTTTGGTCACTGCCTCAGTGGGAGATGGCGTGTACGTATGTTAAAAAATTGAATTTTAATTCATAATAAATATTTTTTTTACCATGTTATACCATTTCTCGCTATGGTAGAGATTAAAAACAAAACACATTCAGCATCACTCATTGGATAGCTGTCTTGCCAGAATGGTACTCAAACTTCAAAATTCAAATGACCCTTCAATCCCATTCTTCAGAGTGCATTATAATAACACTTGGGGCCAAACCTTCAGAGTAGGAAGACTTTTGAAGTAGGTCACAAGTAAATAATAGGTTGTAGGAAGTAAAAATAAGTGTAGGGAAAAAATAAAGTACAGTGGACCCTCGGTTTTTGGTGAAAACTCTTTCCAGAATGCTGTTTGAGTGCTGTTACCGAACGAATTTGTTCCCATAAGGACAAATGTAAATTAGATTAGTCATTTCAGACCCCCAAAAATACACTTACAAAAGCACTTACGAAAATACACTCACATAATTGTTCGAGTTTGGAGGTGAACGAAAACTAAGGGTCCACTGTACAGTGAACCCCCAGCTAACGAATAAAATTCATTCCAGAAGCCTGCTCAAGTGCCATTACCGAACGAATTTACTTCCTTAAGAAATAATGTCACGTAGGTTAGTCTATTTCAGACCCCCAAAAATACACTTCCACAAGCACTTACAATATTATACTTACATAATTGTACGATTTCCGGGGTGTTCGTTAGCCGGGGGTCCACTGTATACTGTACAAAGTGAGAATGACGGAACAATGTTTAATTTACTCTTTCCACAGTTATTCTCATTTCAGTGCTGTCATCAGCAGACATTATTATTTTTATTCACTGATTATAAGATACCTTTCTATACATGCTAATTATTGACATTGTTTTGTTATGCGGTAGATCTTATTGTACATCCAACAGTTGGTCAAGAAGTCGATGAGGTGTCAGCTTTGAGGAGTGCCCAGTGTATTGCTGAGCAGCTGCATGCTATTGCTAGTGCAAGGGATCATTTGAAGAATTACAAGTGAGTTCAAGATAATATAACTTCAAATTAGAATAATATTTCTTGCTAGGTCTTTTTAAATATCTTGAATTTTCTTAAGGTGAAGGAGTTGTTAGTTGCACCATTCAATGAAGGCAAAGTACTCCCATTAAGCTTTTATTGATTTTTATTTATTAATTTTCATTACAAGTAAAATATAAGGCATTATTCTACTATACTCATGTGTATGCCCTTTCAAGAAAATGCTAGGCTAGTGTATCTGAATTTGTATAGACTTTGGAAATAAAGAAACAATATGCAGAACAGGTTTGTTGATATATGCAAATGAAACACTTACTATATCAGGAATGAAAATGAACTGTCCAAATTCCTTCGAGATGCTAACCTTACAGAGACTGATCAACTTCAATGACCTAATCCTTAGTCTGCGTTAGTGCAACAGTTGTACTAGTAACTGCAACCTCACAATCTTATATTTCTCACAAAACTGATTGTATATTAATGTAATTAACTTCAAAATTGTATATTAATGTAATTAACTTCATATTTGTTCTAATAACTGCTACCTCACTATATTAAATTTCCCACTAAATATGATTGTATAACCTATTTTTTATTATATATATTTCTTTTTCCTTATCTGTAACCATTTACTTTTATTTTTTTTATTTTTAATACATATTTATCATTACCATTTCCCAACCCTAACTATTTACTGTATTAGTAATTACTTTTTACTTGAAATTTAATTATAACCTTTTCACTATTTTTTTATATTCTTATAATCAAACAACTACCTCATTGTGTATGTGACTTAGTTTATATTTTTCTTATAAGCAAATACCAAATAAGTGCAATTATTTACTCATACTTTTAAATACCATTTTACCATAAGCAAATTTCAGTCACTTTATTTGCTTAATTGTATTCTTATATTCAAACAACTACCTCATTGTGTATGTGACTTACTTTATATTTCCTTTATAAGCAACTACCTGATAAGTGCAATCATTTACTTATATTTTATAAATACCTTTTACCATTAGCCAATTTCAGTCACTTTATTTAATTAAATTTGATCAAAACTACTTTTAATATTAGTCAAAACTGTTTTTACTATTAGTTCAATAGCTCTTTGCATTCATTGACCTCTTATTGCCTTTCATAAACTAAAAGTTTCAATCAGTGCAATATTGAATCAAAATTTCTTTTTCCATATCAATTTAATACTAGTCATTGAAGTTATTCTAACCATTCATTAGACAGTTAAATTAGTATATCATTAACATTATTCAAATATCCTATATCACTGTAAAAAATTCCTGTAAACACTTGCACATAATTGTATTAATCCATTAGCAAGTAAGACTTTAATCTAATACCATATCATTAAGTTTAGCATAATCCATTGTTCTCAAGTCTAGTTATAGAATCACACTAAATCCTATGATTACAGGCATTGATCCTGATATCAACCTATTATTAAATGACTTACATGACTCCAACAGCAACTGTAACTATTACACAGCAGATAAAGCAAAGACATTACTCAGAGCCAACAATAACTTAACTATCTTCAATTACAATGTTAGATCTTTGAGCAAACATTATGATGACCTCACAGCACTACTCCAATCCCTGCAGACCAATATGTCAATCATCACACTCACTGAGACCTGGCTAAAGCCTGATACTACAGGTGTCTATGCCATCCCAGGTTACACAGCCATTCACAACTGTAGGACAGACCAGCGAGGGGGTGGAACAACAATATATTATACAGATCAACTCGAATGTATCAAAAACTCTTGCACAAGGGATGAACATGGAGAATATATTATAGCTAAATTTAAATCTAAAGACCTGCAAAAACCCCTCAGTGATAAACATCTACAGATTACCACAGTCAAACATCCACCACTTTAGTGAAAAACTAGGAAACCTGATAATCGATTCACGCCTTAACAAAGATCATTTGCTGTTCACAGGAGATTTCAACATAAATCTCCTACATGACCAGGACCCACAGGTAACTGAATTCACAACTGTTTATTACCTTATTCTACCTTCCCATCAATTCTCAAAATAGCTAGAGTCACCCCGATCCACAAAGGAGGTGACCAAACTGACTTGAATAATTATAGACCAATCTCAAATTTACCACTGCTTTCTAAAATCTTCGAAAAATTAATTCATAGACAGATCTATTCCTACCTCGTCTCACACAATGTACTCAACCCCTGTCAATTTGGATTCAGGACTAACAAGAGCACAAACGATGCTATAACACACATGTTAGAGTTAATATACACCGCACTTGAGAAGAAAGAAGTTCCGCTGGGAATCTTCATAGACCTACGCAAAGCATTTGATACAGTCGACCATGATTTATTGCTCACAAAATTAGCTATAACACACATTTTAGGGGGCACCCTAACATGTTAGCTATAACACACATGTTAGGGGGCACCCCCTCAACTACCTAAAGTCGTACCTTAGCAACAGAAGCCAGTACGTGTACACAAATGGAGAGAACTCTTCCACACAACAAATTACAGTCAGAGTCCCTCAAGGAAGTGTCCTGGGGCCACTCCCATTCCTCATTTACATAAACGACCTACCGAATGCATCACAACTACTCAAACCCATATTATTTGCAGATGACACAACATATGTCTTCTCTCACCCAAATCCAGTCATACTAGCCAACACTGTTAATGCTGAATTACAGAAAATATCAACATGGATGAAGACAAATAAGCTTACTCTCAATACTGACAAGACCTACTTCATTCACTTTGGAAACAAAGCTACAAATGTTCCACTTAACATAACGCTCAATGATTCACCCATCACAAGACTCACAGAGGGAAAATTCCTAGGAATCCACCTTGACAGTAGTTTTAAATTCCAAACACACATACAACAAATTTCCAAGAAAATCTCAAAGACAGTAGGTATATTATCTAAGATACGCTATTATGTGCCACAACCAGCTCTCATTGCACTATATCATTCTCTTATCTACCCTTATCTCACCTATGGAATCTGTGCATGGGGCTCAACAACATTAAATCACCTTAGACCACTCATAACCCAGCAAAAGGCTGCAGTCAGGATGATAACAAATTCCCACTCTAGACAGCATACTCCACCTATATTCAAAACTTTAAAACTACTCACCATAAAAAATATTCATACCTATTCATGTGCCTTCTACATACATAAAACTCTACATGCTAATATCAACCCTCCGCTCAAAATTCTCAACAACTTTAATAGGTCCCACGACCATGACACAAGACACAGATCACTATTTGACATACCCCGAGTCCATACTAACCAATGTAAAAATTCTATGCATAAAGGGCCCCAGAATCTGGAATTCATTACCAGTAAATATTAAGTTAACCTTGTCGGAAAATCAATTCAAGACTCTTCTCAAAAATCACCTACTCACCCTATACTAAATACTCATACTGTAACAAACTTTCAAACCCAATGTTATGTTACTTAAGATAATTTCAGTTTTATATTGTCATCCTCCTTAACACTTGTTGCAATTTCATATCATCATATTGTCATTTAAAATAGTATAGTATCATCATTTTGTTAATTTGAAATAAAATATATAACTAGAAGAAACTCAATAAATTTTTCTAGTATTGTTATTATACTAGTATATCATCAACATATTGTAACTTGAAATAAAATATACAACTAGATTAAACTCAACCAATTTCTCTAGTATTGTCTTTTAATAGTATGTATAATCATATTGTAATTTGAAATAATACATAACTAGAATAAACTCAATCAATTTCTCTAGCATTAAGTACTTAGTGAATAAGTCTTTAGAATAAGCTGCCCCTAATGCCATGGCATGACAGTGGCTCTCCTTGCATTACAGTTTTATAATTGTAACTACCAATAACAATGTACACTCGTAACATGCATCGAAATAAAAATATTATTATTATTATTTTTCTTACAGTTCTCATTTTCAGCCATTACTTATGCTTGTTCTGCATATTGTGTTTTTATACCTACATTTGTAAGCATTATTCATCTTTGTGACAGGCACCTGCACATCCCTGGAGACAGTGCCCAGCCTGCATCATACCAGAGCCTCTTACAGAAGTTAGTGTATGACTGTCTAACTGCTCCTCAAGCAGAGATCACTGACTTGGAATACAAATCTGCTGGTTTCAAAGATCTTATAAAAACTGGATTTAGGTAAAGTATTATAATCTGTTAGGTTTTTTGCTAAAATATAGAAACAGGACACTCAGGTTTGTTGATAAATGCAAATGAGACACTTGATTTTTCTTTCACTTCCTATATTATGCCACTATTTATGCCTGTTTCTGGTCATCTTGTATACATATAAGTATGTCAATAAAAATACTAATCCTTAATTTTCTGATTAGCTCAGCCATTCTTTATGAATATTCTATCTTTATCTTTAAATTTTGTTTAACATTTTTTTAACACTGGCCTTCACCCACTTTCACCATCATTCACACTATCACTGTCTTGCCAGAGGCTCGTAGATATGATAGTTCAGATGTCCCTCCAAACAGCAAATATCCCAAATCCCTCCTGTAGAGTGCATGCACTGTACTTCCTACATACTAAATAACATTTTGTAACTGAAGAAAAAGTACTTATAAATACCTGGTTGTGCCACTGCCTCCACTCTGCCTCTTCTCCCTCTATTCTGTTATGCAGCAGTGATTATATTTTTAGTACAAAGGAATCCCCAGCCCACCAATACCTGAGTTACAAACATCTGCTTTAAAAGGGGTATAGCATTTAAGAATTAATAAGTTTTAACCACTTTGCCGTCTGTGCCGTAATATTTCGGGTTTGAAGCCTCTGTCCGTGCCGTAGAATTATGTGATGAGCTCAGCTTACTCAGATAAGCAGTGAACAATAAATTTGGGCCTAGACATGAGAGAATAGGTTGATGTAGTAAGTGTGAACCATATAAAAAAAATCCTGCCTCGGTGCATAATGGGAAAAAAAAACTGTGACTGTATTTTTGCTTTAAAATAGTGACTTTGCAGTGTATTCTTGGAGGGTTTTTATGGTTGTATTCTCGGTTTCTTTGTATCATTTGACAAAATGGAAGATATATTACAGAAACAGAGATTATTTTGATTGGTTAAAGGACTGGAAGTAGCTTGAAATTAAGCTCAAATAGCAGAAATATTCAATTCTTGCCGATATTCCAGAGTAAGCAAATCACGTCACTCATCCAACTGATCAGTCTGATATGGGTTCTTGAATGCACTGGCATTATTTATACAGTTACAGGCAGGCCCCTCTTTATGGCGCTTCGCTTTACAGTGTTTCACTAACACATCAGTTTTCAGTCATCTTCTTTTCTTTATTTATTCAGGCTACCTACAATAAATATATTCACCACTCACTATAAGCTAAGTACAAAAATATTTTAAGGTAAGTAATGTTTGTGTACTGTATATGTATTTTTTAAGACTAGCTTTATTGCTCACTTAATATATGATAATGTAATTATGTTATCAGGCTTTTATATGCATTTGAAAATGAAAAAAAGGCTATGTTTCACTTTACAACAGTCACCCAGAACCTAACCTGCTGTTTAAGTGGGGCCCCCCTGTATTACAATAATGCATAAGAGTAAATCTTCTAATTTTTTGTGTGAATAAAAATTAAAAATGAAATTCATATGTAAAGCCTTTGAACATAACTAATGAACAGAAGAAATGTTAATTTAATGCCAGGAATGCCTGCATTATTTATTCTGGGCCTTATTTTGAAATTGGCATATTTTGAAATTTGTGTGAAATTACCCAAATTACTGATTTCTGATCACTTTATTGGGTAGTTGAAATAGTTGATTGGGCAGTTTCTTGTGTTCAGTCGATAAAATGGAAGCCATACTAGCAAAGTAGCTGAGAATTTGGTTGACTGGAACAATGTAATTGGCCTAAAATAGGATTCAAAATGGGCAAAATCGCAGATGCCTAAATATCGCTGACACAGCAAAATATGCGAAAGTGTAATTTCGTAAGTTTTCCAACAGATTTTGTACTTTTTGTTTATTACCTTCAGAGAATGATTCTCTACCATTTCATAAGAAAAATAACAATTTCTTTTTTTAAATTCTTGGACACTGTGGACACTTTTCAGATTGGTGGTCAAGTCACTTAACCCTTTGAGGGTCCGTCTCGTACATCTACGGTTTTGAAGCCTGGGTCCAAGCCTTAGATCTATGCCATGAGCTCAGCTCACTTAGATAATCTGTGAGTCGTAAATTTGGGCCTAGATATGAGAGAACACATCTGTGTGGTAAGTGTGCACCACATAAAACAATCCATAATTTTGGATTAAAACAGCGACTTTGCGGTGTTTTTTCGTATGTTTTTTTTACAGTTGTATTCACGATTTCTTGGTCTCATTTGATAGAATGGAAGATACATTACAGAAATCAAAATGATTTTGATTGGTTTTAGTACTAAAAATGACTTGAAACTGAGGTCAAAGTAGCAGAAATGTTCAATTTTTGCCAATGTTCAAGAGTAAACAAATGTCGTCACGAGTCTAATACGTGTCAGCTGGTGGGCCTAATATACGTTCGTGAATGTGCTGATATTACTTATACAATTATTTCAATATTGCATAACAGTAAATCTTCTATTTTTTGGTGTGAATAAAAATTCATTATGTGAATAAAAAATCAAAATGGAACCCATTTGTAAAGTCTGAAAACGTAACTAATGAACAGAGGAAATGTTAGTTTAGTGCCAGGAATGCCTGCGTTGTTCATTCTGGACCATATTTTGAAATTGGAATATTTTTTATCTTTGTGTTAAATTGGCCAAATTACCAATTTCCGATCACTTTATTGGGTAGTTGAAACAGTTGACTGGGCGATTTCTTGTGCTCAATCAATAAAATAGAAGTAATACTAGCGAAATTGCTAAGAATTTGGTCGACTGGAATAATGTATGTGGCCTAACCATACCACAGGTGGGGTTCGAACCCGCGGTCAGAGAGTCTCAAAACTCCAGACCGTCCGTAAGCCACTAGCTTAATAAGATTCATCCAACTAGGTATATTCTACACCATAGGAAGATTAGCATAGGCACCACTGTGTCCACAAATGCAAGTTTTTACAGACGAATCTCCCGCTAGCATGACAGTGACGAACTCTAGCTCAAGTACCCCTTAAAGCCGTCAACGATTTCGTGAGTCATGTTGATGTCTTTGAGGGGGACTTGAGCTAGAGTTCGTCACGGTCATGCTAGCGGGAGATTCGTCTGTAAAAACGTGCATTTGTGGACACAGTGGTGCCTATGCTAACCTTCCTATGGTGTAGAAATATACCTAGTTGGATGAATCTTATTGAAGCTAGCTGGCCCAGTGGCTTACTCGACGGTCTGGAGTTTTGAGACTCTCTGACTGCGGGTTCGAACCCCACCCGTGGTATGGTTTGTTTTTGCAATTGTGTCATTACGATTTCGTGAGTCATAATTAGCCTAAAATGGGAGTCCAAGTCGGCAAAATCGCCAGTGTGTAAGTATGGCTGATGCATCAAAATTCGCGAGAGCATAATTTTGTCAATTTTCCATCAAATTTCGTACTTTTTGTTTTATTACTTTCAGAAAAAGATTCTCTACCATTTCATAAGATTTTTTTTTTTTTTTTTTTAAATTCTTGGACCCTGGCTGTCACTCTGAGATTTGGCCTCTGGACCACAAGGGGTTAAAGGAATGCTGATTCTCAGTTATGAAGACATGTGATACATGACTGTCTTTTATACTATTGCTTTCTGTTATAAAATTGTTTCTGAGTTATAAACAGCTTAAAGATAAAGATTTTATTTCTTTGCAAAGGTTACAATGTGCAATTACAATTTTCATTTGTTAAGTACAAAGAAAGTCACTATCATGCTGGGGCATTTCGGGCAGACTAATCCTAATACAGTACTTAAAAACTAAGTCTAGACAAGATAAGAATGGTTATCTTTTTAATAAATCTTTATTTTATCTTAATACTAATGTGATGTAGTCAAAGATGGAGGTTTATAAGAATAATAATCTTGAAGTTGCACATAACAAATTGCAGTACAGTATTACAAATAATGGTTCAAACAGTACTATTTTGTTGATTAGCAGATGTTTTAATAGACTAGAGGTCATATAATATTTGAGAGTTGATTCAAACTGATTAGACGTTGTTTTGGTTGGTTTGGTTAGTATTGAGAGATGAGATGATTTTTAAGCATAGCCCTAAATTTATGCACTCAGGGGATCTTTTACCGGTTCAGGTAGTGAATTCCAGATTTTCGGGCCCTTTATGTTCATTGCATTTTTGCATAGTGTGAGACTGATATGAGGGATGTCGAAGAGTGCCTTGTGCCTTGCGTTGTGGCTGTGTTCTATTGTAGCTGTCAAGAGGTTTAAGCAGAGGGTTTATGTTGGAGTTTAATGTTCTGTATATATAATAGGCACAATAGTATGAGTGGATGTCTCATATATTTAGTAGGTTCAAGATTTTGAAAAGTGGTGGGGTGAGCTGTCTGGCACAGGAGTTGGTGATCATCTGCACAGCAGCTTTTTGTTGGGTTATTAAAGGTTTAAAGTGGTTGGCTGTGGTCAATCCCCAGGCACAAATACTATAGGTGAGGTAGGGATATATTAGAGAGTGGTATAGGGTAAGGAGTGTCGTTTGGGTTACTACATAGTATCGTATCTTGGAAAGGATGCCTACTAATTTGGAAATTTTCTTGGATATATGCTGGATGTGGGAATGAAATATAAGATTACAGTCAACGTGAAGACCTAGAAATTTACCCTTATCATGTCTTGTAATGGGGGAAGCATTTATTGATAGTATGTTAAGTTGGAATGACTGGTAAGTTGAAATGACTGGAACACAACTCATCCATATGTTGGGGATTCTGTGTTTGTAACCGAGCCATTCTTAACCCTTTCAGGGTCCGTCCCGTAGATCTATTTCTTTGAAGCCAGGGTCCAAACCGTAGATCTACGCCATGAGCCCAGCTCACTCAGATAACCTGTGAGTGGTAAATTTGGGCCTAGATATGAGAGAATACATCTATGTGGTAAGTGTGCACCACATAAAACAAATCCTGCAGCACTCAGTGCATAATGATAGAAAAAAAACTGTGACTGTAATTTTGGATTAAAACAGTAACTTTGCAGTGTTTTTTGTATGTTTTTTACAGTTGTATTCACGATTTCTTGGTTTCATATGATAGAATGGAAGATATATTACAAAAATAGAGATGATTTTGATTGGTTTTAGTACTGAAAATGGCTTGAAACTGAGCTCAAAGTAGCGGAAATGTTAAATTTTTGCCAATGTTCAAGAGTAAACAAATGACCTCACACGTCTAATACGCACCAGCTGGTGGGTCTAATATACAGACTAATCTAATTTACATTTGTCCTTATGGGAACAAATTCGTTTGGTAATGGCACTCAAACAGCATTCTGGAAAGAATTATGGACGAAAATCAAGGGTCCACTGTATTTTGAACTTTGTGTTAAATTGGCCAAATTACCTACAGTGGACCCTCGGTTAACAAATACCCCGGAAATCGTGCAATTATGTAAGTATAATTTTGTAAGTTCTTGTGGAAGTGTATTTTTGGGGGGTCTGAAATAGACTAACCTACGTGAAATTTTTCCTTAAGGGAGTAAATTCGTTCGGTAATGGCACTTGAGCAGACTTCAGGAGTGAAGTTTTTACGAAACTCGGGGGTCCACTGTATTTCCCAATAAGGGTGCAGTGGATCCCCGCCTAACGAGCAAAATTCATTCCAGAAGCCTGCTCAAGTGCCATTACCGAACGAATTTACTTCCTTAAGAAATAACGTCACGTAGGTTAGTCTATTTCAGACCCCAAAATACACTTCACAAGCACTACAATATTATACAGTGGACCCTCGGTTAACGAAAAGGGCCCGTTAGAAGCTCGAAACCGAAGCTTTTTCGTAATCGGTTAGCGAAAAATTCCTCGGTTACCGAAAGGTATTAGACGTGTCCGCCTGCTCTGCACAAGCGCAGGACGCCAGTGAAGCGTTGTTTACCATTGAGAGAACATTACCTAGCGCGCTCTTTCAAAGATTCACAATATACAGTGGTACCTCGAGTTACGATGGTCCCCAAAATCGCCCTTTTATGCAAGTTTATTTTTTTAAATGCTTTTGTAGGTATATTTTTGGGGGTGTAAAAGGACTAGTCTATTTTACATTATTCCTTATGGGGATAAATTCGTTTGGTAATGGAACTTGAACAGCATTCTCGAACGAAAAAATATCGTAACTCGAGGTACCACTGTATTTGGTGTCTCTTTTGGTGGTTTAGTTATTGCCACTGTGAAATAAGTCACCATGGGTCCAAAGAAGCTTCCTAGTGGCACCCCTGTGGTAAAGAGAGTGAGGAACACCATCGAACTGAAGAAGGAAATCATAGAAAAATATGAGAGTGGTGTACGTCTGAGTGATCTTGCCAGGATGTACAAGAAAACTCCATCTACTATCGGCACTATCCTGGCACAGAGAAATGAGATCAAGGAAGCTAATGTTGCAAAAGGGGTTAATTTGTTAACAAAACAAAGATCGAAAACAGTGGATGAGGTTGAGAAGTTGTTGTTGGTGTGGATCCATGAAAAACAGAGAGCGGGTGATAGTATTTCTATGGCGATAATTTGTGAAAAGGCAAGGAAGTTGCACGCAGATCTTGTGAAGACAATGCCTGGAACCAGTGGTGAGGAGAGTGATTTTAAAGCCAGCAAAGGCTGGTTTGAGAAGTTTAAGAAACGTAGTGGCATACACAATGTTGTGAGGCATGGTGAGGCAGCCAGCTCAGACAAACGTGCAGCTGAAAAATTTGTGCACGAATTCAAGGGGTTCGTAGAGGCTGAACAATTCCTCCCCCAGCAAGTGTTTAATTGTGATGAAACAGGCCTGTTTTGGAAGAAAATGCCCAACAGGACCTACATTACTCAGGATGAAAAGGCACAGCCAGGACACAAGCCTATGAAAGACAGGCTAACTCTTATGATATGTGCCAATGCCAGTGGTGATTTTAAAGTGAAGCCTTTACTTGTGCATCACGCAGAAAATCCCAGACCCTTCAGGAAACACAGTGTTGACAAGAATAAATTGTGTGTGCATTGGAAAGCTAACACCAAGGCATGGGTCACTACGGAGATTTTCAAGGAATGGATGACTGGAGTGTTTGGCCCTAGTGTGAAGAAATACCTCCTGGAAAAGAAATTGCCACTCAAGTGCCTCCTGCTACTGGACAATGCTCCTGCTCATCCTCACAACTTGCAAGAGTTGTTGCCTGACAACATAAATTTCATCAGAGTGAAGTTCTTGCCTCCTAACACCACTCCTCTCCTCCAGCCCATGGACCAGCAGGTCATTTCCAACTTCAAGAAACTGTACACCAAAGCACTGTTTCAGAGGTGTTTTAATATGACCAATGACTCTGAATTGACCCTAAGAGAGTTCTGGAAAGAACACCTCAATATCGTGCATTGCATAGGCCTTATAGGTAAGGCTTGGGAGGAAGTGACTTCCAGGACTCTGAACTCTGCTTGGAGACCACTGTGGCCGGATTGTGTCCAAGAGAGGAATTTTGAAGGATTTGAGGCTGACCCTGACCCTGACGACCCTGTGCCTGTTGTGGAAGATATTGTGGAATTGGGGAACAGCCTGGGGTTGGAGGTGAGTGGTGAGGATGTGGAAGAGTTGGTGGAGGAGCACAGGGTAGAGCTAACAACTGAAGAGCTGCAAGACCTTCATCTGGAACAGCAACAGACCACAGCTGAGGTTATTGCTTCAAAGGAGGAGAGAGAGAGAGATAAGGAGGTGCCTTCTTCAGTGCTTAAGGAGATGTGTACAAAGTGGAATGAGTTGCAGACATTTGTTGAAAGATACCACCCTGAGCAAGCTGAAATGAGCCTTCTGTGCAACCACTTCAGTGACAGAGCCGTGTTTTACTTCAGAAAAGTGTTGAAGAGTCGCCAGAAACAGAGGACTGTGGACAGTTACTTTACCAGGCAGGGGTCTAGTGACTCTCAAGCTGGTCCTAGTGGCATTAAAAGACCAAGAAGGGAAGTAACCCCAGAGAGGGACTTGTTACCTGAAGTCCTTTTGGAGGGGGATTTCCCTTCCAACCACTAACACCCTGCTCCAATCATCATCTATATCTTCCAGATGCCTGCAAGTCTCTTCAATAAAGGTAAGTAAATGTTATTTTTTTTTATTTTGAGTGATTATTTTTTGTGTAACGAATTAATTGTATTTACATTATTTCTTATGGGAAATAAGGTTTCAGATAACGAAAGATTCAGATTAAGTAATAGCTCCTGGACCGGATTAATTTCGTTAACCGAGGGTCCACTGTACAGTGGACCCCCGAGTTTCGTAAACCCCGGAAATCGTGCTTTTATGTAAGTATAATATTGTAAGTGCTTTTGTAAGTGTATTTTTGGGGGTCTGAAATAGACTAACCTACGTGACATTATTTCTTAAGGACGTAAATTTGTTCGGTAATGGTACTTGAGCAGGCTTCTGGAATGAAGTTTTTACGAAACTCGGGGGTCCACTGTACTTACATAATTGTACGATTTCCGGGGTGCTCATTAGGAGGGGGTCCACTGTAGTTGAAACAGTTGACTGGGAGATTTCTTGTGCTCAATCGATAAATTAGAAGGAATACTAGTGAAATAGCTAAGAATTTGGTCGACTGGAATAATGTAATTGGCCTAAAATAGGAATCAAAGTTGGCAAATTCGCTGATGCATAAATATCGATGATGCATCAAAATTTGCGAGAGCGTAATTTCGTCAATTTTCCATCAAATTTAGTACTTTTTGTTTTATTACCTTCAGAAAAAGATTCTACCATTTCATAAGAAGTCCATTAAATGGAGGGTTTACTCTATCTCCATCCTTGCTTATTTCTAGTTCTTTTGTTTTACTTTACATGAATCTTCTGATGTGGTGCAAATATCAGGTTTACACTTCATTATTTTCTGAAACTGCTTAATTATTTTAGAATGCCTTTCAACTTCCATGTCCATCACACAGTGTCAGCACATTTATGCTCCATCAAATATTGTATAGTAGTAGGTAGTAGGTTGGTAGACAGCAACCACCCAGGGAGGTACTACCATCCTGCCAGGTGACTGTGAAACAGAAACCTGAAACTGTTTTACATGATGGTAGGATTGCTGGTGTCTCTTTTTCTGTCTCATAAACATGCAAGATTTCAGGTACGTCTTGCTACTTCTACTTACACTTAGGTCACGCTACACAAACATGTACACGTTTATGAATACACACTCATCTGAGTTTTCTTTGATTTTATCTTAATAGTTCTTGTTCTTATTGCTTTTCCTTTCATATCCATGGGGAAGTGGAATAAGAATCTTTCCTCCGTAAGCCATGCGTGTTGTAAAAGTCAACTAAAATGCCGGGAACAATGGGCTAGTAACCCGTCAAAGTGGGATGTTTGAATGTGCGTGGATGTTGTGCGAATGATAAGAAAGAGATGATTGTAGATGTTATGAATGAAAAGAAGCTGGATGTCCTGGCTTTAAGTGATACAAAGCTGAAGGGGGTAGGAGAGTTTCAGTGGGGAGAAATAAATGGGATTAGGTCAGGGGTTTCAAATAGCGTTAGAGCTAAAGAAGGAGTGGCAATAATGTTGAATAATCAGTTATGGCAGGTAAAGAAGGAATATAAATGTATAAATTCAAGGATTATGTGGAGTAAAATAAAGGTTGGATGTGAAAAGTGAGTTATAGTAGTGTTTATGCACCTGGAGAAGAGAGAAGTGTAGAGGAGAGAGAGATTTTGGGAAATGTTGAGTGAGTGTGTGGGGAGTTTTGAACTAAGTGAGAGAGTAATTGTGGTTGGGGATCTTAATGCTAAAGTGGGTAAAAATGTTGTGGAGGGAGTAGTAGGTAAATTTGGGGTGCCAGGGGTAAATGTAAATGGGGAACCATTAATTGAGCTATGTGTGGAAAGAGGTTTGGTAATAAGTAATACATATTTTATGAAAAAGAGGATAAATAAATATACAAGGTATGATATAGCACGTAAGGAAAGTAGTTTGTTGGATTATGTATTGGTGGAAAAAAGGTTGATGGGAGCTTCAGGATGTACATGTTTATAGAGGGCAATAGATATATCAGATCATTATTTGGTTGTAGCTACAGTTAGAGTAAAAGGTAGATGGGACAAAAAGAAAATGGCAACAGCAAGTAAGAGAGAGGTAAAAGTGTATAAACTAAGGGAGGAGGAAGTTAGGGTGAGATATAAGCAACAATTGGCAGAAAGGTGGGCTAGTGCAAGTATGAGTAGTGGGGGGGTTGAAGAGAGTTGGGATAGTTTTAAAAATGCAGTTTTAGAATGTGGGGCAGAAGTTTGTGGCTATAGGAGGGTGGGTGCAGGAGGAAAGAGGGTGAGTGGTGGAATGAAGAAGTAAAGGGTGTGATAAAGAGAAAAAGGTAGCTTATGAGAGGTTTTACAAAACAGAAGTGTTAATAGAAGAGCAGAGTATATGGAGAGTAAAAGAAAGGTGAAGAGAGTGGTGAGAGAGTGCAAAAGAAGAGCGGATGAAAGAATGGGAGAGGCTCTGTCAAGAAATTTTGCTGAAAACAAGAAAAAATTTTGGAGTGAGATAAACAAGAAAAGAAAGCCTAGGGAACAAATGGATTTGTCAGTTAAAAACAGAGTAGTGGAGTTAGTAGATAGAGAGCTGGAGGTATTGGGTAGATGGCGGGAATATTTTGAGGAACTTTTAAATGTCGATGAAAAAAGGGAGGCGGTAATTTCATGTACTGGCCAGGGAGGTACAACATCGTTTAGGAGTGAAGAAGAGCAGGATGTGAGTGTGGGGGAGGTGCGTGAGGCATTACGTAGAATGAAAGGGGTAAAGCAGATGGAACTGACGGGATCATGACAGAAATGTTAAAAGCAGGGGGGGATATAGTGCTGGAGTGGTTGGTATTTTTGTTTAATAAATGTATGAAAGAGGGGAAGGTACCTAGGGATTGGCAGAGAGCATGTATCGTTCCTTTATATAAAGGAAGGGGGATAAAAGAGAGTGTAAAAATTATAGGGAATAAGTTTACTGAGTATACCAGGTAAAGTGTATGGCAGGGTTATTATTGAAGAATTAGAGATAAGACAGAGAGTAGGATTGCAGATGAGCAAGGAGGCTTTAGAGTGGGTAGGGGATGTGTAGATCAAGTGTTTACAGTGAAGCATATATGTGAACAGTATTTAGATAAAGGTAGAAGTTTTTATTGCATTTATGGATTTAGAAAAGGCATATGATAGAGTGGATAGGGGAGCAGTGTGGCAAATGTTGCAAGTGTATGGAATAGGTAGTAAGTTACTGAAGGCTGTAAAGAGTTTTTATGCGGATAGTGAGGCTCAGGTTAGGGTGTGTAGGAGAGGAGATTACTTCGGTAAAAGTAGGTCTTAGACAGGGATGTGTAATGTCACCATAGTTGTTTAATATATTTATAGATGGGGTTGTAAAGAAGTAAATGCTAGGGTGTTGGGGAGAGGGGTGGGATTAAATTATGGAGAATTAAATGCAAAGTGGGAGTTGACACAGTTGCTTTGCTGATGATACTGTGCTTATGGGAGATTCTAAAGAAAAGTTGCAAGGTTAGTGGACGAGTTTGGGAGAGTGTGTAAAGGTAGAAAGTTAAAAGTGAACATAGATAAGAGTAAGGTGATGAGGGTATCAAACGATTTAAATAAAAAAAAATTGGATATCACATTGGAGAGAGGATTATGGAAGAAGTAAATGTTTTCAGATATTTGGGAGTTGACGTGTCAGCGGATGGGTCTATGAAGGATGAGGTTAACCATAGAATTGATGAAGGATGAGGTTAACCATAGAATTGATGAAGGATGAGGTTAACCATAGAATTGATGAAGGATGAGGTTAACCATAGAATTGAAAGGATGAGGTTAACCATACGAATTGATGAAGGAAAAAGGTGAGTGGTGCATTGAGGTATCTGTGGAGACAAGCGTTATCCATGGAGGCAAAGAAGGGAATGTACGAAAGTATAGTGGTCCCTAACACTCTTATATGGGTGTGAAGCATGGGTTGCAAATGCTGCAGCGAGGAGGAGACTGGAGGCAGTGGAGATGTCCTGTCTAAGGGCAATGTGTGGTGTAAATATTATGCAGAAAATTGGGAATGTGGAAATTAGGAGAAGGTGTGGAGTTACAAAAAGTATTTGTCAGAGGGCTGAAGAGGGGTTGTTGAGGTGGTTTGGTCATTTAGAGAGAATGGATCAAAGTAGAATGACTTGGAGCGTATAAATCTGTAGGGAAGGAAGGCGGGGTAGGGGTTTTCCCTAGAAAGGTTGGAGGAAGGGGTAAAGGAGGTTTTGTGGGCGAGGGCTTGGACTTCCAGCAAGCATGTGTGAGCGTGTTAGATAGGAGTGAATGGAGACGAATGGTTTTGGGACATGACGATCTGTTGGGTGTGAGCAGGGTAACATTTTGTGAAGGATTCAGGGAAACCAGTTAATTGATTTAGTTGGACTTGAGTCCTGGAAATGGGAAGTACAATGCCTGCACTTTTAAGGGAGGGTCTGAGATAGTGACAGCTGGGAGGGACTATTCTCAGCTGTCGTATCTGAGCTCCTCTGCAAAGACAGTGATTATGTATGAGTGTGGTGAAAGTGTTGAATGATGATGAAAGTATTTTCTTTTTGGGTCACCCTGCCTCGGTGGGAGACGGCCCGACTTGTTGAAAAAAAAAAATGTACATGACACAGCATTAGTACATGTATGCACCATTGTCAGCATATCTTTGTTCCATCGCATGTGCATGCACTCTAGCTCTCACTCTCACTTAAGGGAACTTAAATACTCAGCCTGATTCAGACTGACAGAAAGTTTTTTATGTATACATAGGTCTCTGTATGAGAAATAAAAATGCTTGCATTTTGACTTAATAATATATGTATTGCTTTTCAGCCTTTTTGTGAATGTAAGCAAGCCAATGCCACGAGATACACCCACAATGCTGGTCTTTGTTGTTGGAGGGTGACTCCAGGAGAAGTATTTGAAATTCAGCAAGTCATAACAGCTGTGAATCCTCCCTGTGAAGTAATGTGGCATCGACACATTTTGCACACCCCACTGACACTGTTATTAATACTTTACAGCCCAATCCATTTCTTAGACATGTTTAGCATTTCTTCCTCTTTTTACTCATAAGATTTATAATAATTATCTCATAAATATTGTGCTAAAAATTTAGAAAACTCCTGCATTCCAAAATTAGTATTCATAACTTGGGGAAGAACATATTATTTTTATTTGTCTTAAGTGTCATAAACCTGATAAAGGAAAAAGGGAAATCCTACATGGACAGAAAATAAAATAGACTGGAAAGGATCTGTTTAGTTCAGCAGATCTGATTGAAATAAAAATATACAGATCCTTGCCATTCTGCATTTTAATTTCTGTCCATGTGGATACCTTTTCATATTGTTATATATTTGTTATGTTTATGCTAAATAAATTATATGAGTGATACATTATATTACATTATTTTCTCAGTTCCAAGGCTTCTTATTAGTGTAGCACTGGCTCCTACTTTTTTACTATACAGTACTTATGTTAAATATAATAAGTTTTCAGTATTTAAGACTAGTCATTATTATTTTCATTTATTGTTGTGGTAAAGGATGTTAACAACTCAGTAGTTTGTATGTATAACAGAGGATTAAAAAAAGACATGTTTCAGAGCAAGCACTTATTGGTACAATGTTTCACTTTGTTAAAGTTTTAACTAGTTGATAGGATAAATCTTTAACAAAGTAAAATGTTTCCCAATAAAATTAGTTCTGCAGTGTGTGATTTCTTCAGTATTGTTGGCAATACACCATTTGAATCAACACAGGATTAAGACAGCAAAATACTGAAGTCAAATATTTTTTATTGTTTTTATTAACACATCGGCTGTCTCCCACCAAGGCAGGGTGGCTAAAAAAAAGAAAAACTTTCATCATTCACTCCATCACTCTCTTGCTAGAGGCGTGCTTACACTACAGTTATAAAACTGCAACATTAACGCCCCTCCTTCAGAGTGTAGACACTGTACTTCCCATCTCAGGACTCAAGTCCGGCCTGCCGGTTTCCCTGACTCCCTTCATAAATATTACCCTGCTCACACTCCAACAGCACGCCAAGTACTAAAAACCATTTGTCTCCATTCGCTCCTATCTAACACGCTCACACGCACTTGCTTGTTGGAAGCCCAAGCCCCTCACGCACAAAACCTCCTTACTCCCTCCCTCCAACCTTTTCCCAGGCCGCGCACTCCGCCTTCCTTCCACTACAGATTTATATACTCTCAAGTCATTCCATTTCCTTCCATCCTCTCTACATGTCCAAACCACCTCAACAACCCCTCCTCAGCCCTCTGGATAGTACACACACAACCCGCACATATAAAAGAGGAGCTTACGACGACGTTTCGGCCCGACTTGGACCATTTACAAAGTCACACTAACACACAGAGACAGAGGAAGGGTATTTATAGGCAGAGCAGACAGGGAGGGTACAAGAGAGTGGGAAATGTAGGAGTAGTGGTAGTAGTGGTATATGTGCGGGTTGTGTGTGTATTGTTCCAGTCACGGTATTGTGCCTTTTTTTTTATCTCTGGATAGTAGTTTTGGTAATCCCGCACCTCCTCTAATTTCCAAACTACAAATTCTCTGCATTATATTCACACCACACATTGCTCTCAGACATGACATCTCCACTACCTCTATACTTCTTGAAGTCAAATACTCATGGTTAAAAGAACTTTACTAACATGACTGAGGAAATTTTTTACTGAATAAAATAAATTATATAGTCCGTATTTTTATAATAAATAGCTGCTGATGTTTCAGGGAAACCAGTTAATTGATTTAGTTGGACTTGAGTCCGGAAATGGGAAGTATAATGCCTGCACTTTAAAGGAGGGGTCGGGGGATAGTGACAGCTGGGGGGGACAATTCTCAGCTGTCGTATTTTAGCCCTCTGCAAAGAAAAATTTGATTATGTATGAGTGTGGTAAAATGTTGAATGATGATGAAAGTATTTTCTTTTGGGGATTTTCTTTCTTTTTTTCACCCTGCCTCGGTGGGACACGGCCAATTAGACAGGGCTGTGTAATGTCACCATGGTTGTTTAATATATTATAGATGGGGTTGTAAAAAGAATAAATGCTAGGGTGTTGGGGAGGGGGGAGGGATTAATTATGGGAATTAAAAAAAATGGGAGTTGACACAGTTATTTTTTGCTGATGATACTGTACTTATGGGAGATTCTAAAGAAAAGTTGAGGTTAGCGGACGAGTTTGGGAGGGTGTGTAAAGGTAGAAAGTTGAAAGTGAACATAGATAAAGTAAGGTGATGAGGGGTATAAAAATGATTTAAATAAAGAAAAATTGGATATCACATTGGAGAGGGGGGATTATCAGCAGAGGGGTTTATGAAGGATGAGGTTAACCATAGAATTGATAAAGGAAAAAAAGGTGAGTGGTGCGGAGGTATCTGTGAAGACAAAAACGTTATCCATGGAGGCAAAGGGGAATTACGAAAGTATTGTGGTACCAACATTCTTATATGGGTGTGAAGGGTTGCAAATGCTGCAGCGAGGAGGTGGCTGGAGGCAGTGGAGATGTCCTGTCTAAGGGCAATGGGGTGGTGTAAATATTATGCAGAAAATTTGGAATGGGGGAAATTAGGAGGTGTGGAGTTAATAAAAGTATTTGTCAGAGGGCTGAATGGGGGTTGTTGGGGTGGTTTGGTCATTTAGAGAGAATGGATCAAAGTAGAATGACTTGAGAGCGTATAAATCTGTAGGGCAAGGAAGGCGGGGTAGGGTGTCCTCGAAAAGGTTGGAGCGAGGGGGTGAAGGTAAAAGGGGGTTTTTTGGGCGAGGGCTTGGACTTCCAGCAAGCATGTGTGAGTGTGTTAGATAGGAGTGAATGAAAACGAATGGTTTTTGGGACCTGACGAGCTGTTGGGTGAGCAGGGTAACATTTTGTGAAGGGATTCAGGGAAACCAGTTAATTGATTTAGTTGGACTTGAGTCCTGGAAATGGGAAGTGCAATGCCTGGGACTTTAAAGGAGGGTCTGGGATAGTGACAGCTGGGAGGGACTTATTCTCAGCTGTCGTATCTGAAACGCCTCTGCAAAGACAGTGATTATGTATGAGTGAGGTGAAAGTGTTGAATGGTGATGAAAGTATTTTCTTTTTTGGGGGTTTTCTTTTTTTTGGGTTCCCCCCCTGCCCGGGGGGAGACCCATTTTTTGAAAAAAAAAAAAAAAAAAATCCACCAACCCTGCAGAGGTTGGTGGATGGTTTAGGGTATTTAAAAGAAGGAAATTAAAAGTGCAAAATAGGAAAGAAATAAGGTGGGTGAGGATAACAAAAAAAAAATTTGATAACGGAAGATTGGATATCAGATTGGAGGGAGAGAGTATAGAGGAGGTGAATGTTTCAGATATTTAGGAGTGGATGTTCACAGATAGGTCTATGAAGGATGAGGTGAATCATAGAATTAACGAGGGGGAAAAAAAATGAGTGGTGCACTGAGGAGCTTGTGGAGACAGAGAACTTTATCCATGAAAGCAAAGAGGGAATGTAGAGTATAGTTATACCAAACTCTTGTAAGGGTGTGAGACATGAGTTGTGAATGTTGCAACAAGGAGAAGGCTGGAGGCAGGGAGATGTCATGTCAAAGGGCAATGTTGGTGTGAATATAATGCAGAGAACCTAGATTGGAGATTAGAAGGAGGTGTGGGATTACCAAAACTATTATCCAGAGGGGGTGGAGGGGGTTTTTGAGATGGTTTGGACAGAGGAGGATGGAACAAAATAGAATGACTTTGAGTGTGTATAAATCTGAAGTGGAGGGAAGGCGGGGGTAGGGGTAGAGTAGAAAAGGTTGGAAGGAGGGGGAAAAAGGGGGTTTTGTGTGCAAGGGGCTTGGATTTCCAGCAAGCATGCAAAGAGCGTGTTAGATAGGAGCAAATAGTTTTTAGGGGCTTGACTTTCCGTTGGAGTGTAAACAAGGTAACATTTAGAAGGGTTTCAGGAAACCGGCAACGGACTTGATTCCTGGAAATGGGAAGTACAGTGCCAGCACCCCTTTAAGGAGGGGCGTTAATGTTGCAGTTTTGTGCTGTAGTGTAAACATGCCTCTGGCAAACAGTGATGGAGTGAGTGATGATGAAAGTTTTTCAGTCGGGGGCCCCCCTGCCT